>JAVTVY010013581.1:0-53686 GCA_036873755.1 Hanleya hanleyi
GGTATGTTTACAATTCAAGGAAATTCTTGTCCAATCAGAGGCCGCCATTTGGCTCTGCATCTGTCATATTCGTTCTTGTCCGTTAGATACATTCTCGGCTGCTCTTGTCTGTCGCCATTTCAGAAAGTTCCATCTTTGCTCCGTGTGACCTAAGCGTCGTCGGGTAGGCCTGGATATTTTTCGGGCAGCATATCCTGAAACAATTGTTTGCGCATTCTGATCGCATTTTCCAGGACCTCGGTGGGTGGTAGCCCCATATCCGCTTCCATGTGACGCTTGGTGTTCATGATGGACCTGTGCGTGAGGTCGCCTCTCATTTCAAGCGGTAGTAAGGTATACTGTTCATAGAGGTACGGCGCATCATGTTGGGCACACCGGTTCTCGTCAGATCACCGAAGTTAAGCAGCGTTGAGCTCGGTCAATACTTGCATGGCTGACCGGTTGCTGTACTGACTGGGCTGATCGGTGTCCAGAATAATAGGAACTGTGGACACTCTCGTGTTCTGGCACATGTAGGCACCGTCGTGATATGACTGAAACAATGTTGAAAACGACGTTAAATCCTACTCACTCACTCACTCTTACTGTTCATAGATCGCCATGACTGTTTTCCTTATGCAGGGGCGAATTTGGGTGTAAGCCTGTTGTAAGTTATCCTGTCCGGCGTCATCGGTCGCTGCAGCGTGAGTGTTGCCAGCTGCTGTCACAATACGATCCTAGAAGGTAGGTTCTGCCTCACTTTCCTGAGATGTAGGCTGACTATCTGAGGTCAAGCTCTCGGTATCAGTAGACAGACTGTCAGCAATCTCAGTTTCGGTATCAGTCGATACACTCCCAGCAGTCTCTGTATCAGCATCCGCCTCAACGGACTCCTCGGAGTCTTCAATCCCATGTATATTTTTCTAGTGTTGCATCATACCGTAATGTCTGGTGAACGTGCGTTCGCACTCAGAGCAAGTATAAGCCATGCTGACGGTTGAACGTCGACTGTGCGTGTTTTTATAGACAGTAACGCCCGTCAACGCTTAGCTTAACGCTTCAAAACCCTGGTGAATTAGAAGCTCTGATTTTCATGGAATTGACACTAATTCATCGAAATGCAGTGACTCCCGTCAACGCCCGTCGTTACGCCTTAACGCCTTATCTCAACGCCTTAGGACACCCGTCACAACGCCGTAACGTCCGTCTCAACGCCAGTTTCAATACATATCTCAACGCGTTATGCATTGTCCATCATCACTGGACGGCCATCATTATGTCGGAGGTTGAAGAAGATAATTTTCCGTCTCCAGCTGGGTTTCCATAAAGGTTTGAAATGCCGTATGCAGGGTCAGCAGATTCTGGGCACGGGTAGTTGTGTTGATATCCTCATTGGGTATTATGTGTTTCTTATGCAGCAGAAGGCATACGCGTGTCACCCACTGGATGTCATCTATGAACGTGATAAGATGAGAAGGCATGCGTTGGTGCTGAACGGTAGATCCACTTTGCACTGTATATATAACAGCATCGAAATTGGCTTGACGTAACGCTTCGGCTAGAAGATCCTCGTTGTCGGATTCAAATAAGTTGAACTCTGCAGTGCTGATGGTGAAATGAGGGGACTGGTGCCGTGTGGTCTATTTATAGTCGGACGCCTTTGATCTTAATGATGCATTCGAATAAATGTTTTTTTTGTGCTATTGCTCTGACATACGCCGCTTTCCAGTTCATGCTCGAGGTTTTCAACATCAACGCTGTTTTTTCGATTTTTATATGGACCGGGTCCTTGTCCAGCAATTTTGTATGGGTCAAGAAGTCGGCATACTGCTGAAGTAAATCCCGTCGTAGTCTGGGTTCCAATGCATTATGGGCTAACATTGCGGCTTCCTCTTTCGAATATCCTTTGCTGTGAAACTTGTTTCCTGTGGCCTTCAACATCTCGCCCAAATCGGCGCCCATACTTTCTTTGAACAAATCCTTTCATAGCCTCGAGTTCACATTATGTTCATTCCCTTGTACGGGTTTGAGCTCGGCCTTCACGGTTGGGTAATATTCCAGCACTGATGGCATGACGGGAACCTCCTGTACGGGAGCGGGTTGCTGCTGCTGCTCTGCCTGATGTGGACTCTGTGTATGGTGTAGGTGTATAGGGCGTTGCGGTGATGCCTCACCGGGTAACAGGTGGGTCGTCAGTCGGCGATCGGTGTGGGCTTTTAAATCTACGAGCATGCAGCCGTAAGGACGACTTGTCTCCCCTTGAAACGCATGCATGAAATGGTTGATGTTCTGAGGATAAATTCGACTACCAAACACACGGATTTGTGCTCTGTCGATGGGGTTGGAGAACAACACAAAGTATTGACAGTTCAAGGCTATATCTCTGGACGCATTCCCTTGAGAAAAGAGATTCTGAGTCAAATAGATGACGGACAAATTCCGATGATGGGACCCTTTGGTGAATAGGTCGGCGATTTTCGAATTGTCCTTGGCCGCACTCATCAGATCGTCGAGCACGTGCACTACCACGTTGGTCTGCTCCGAATCGAATTAATACGGTTCGTGTATGTCGTGAGGAATTCCTGGGACGATTCTCACATTCTGTAACCTTGTAGTTTCGTAGGCGGTCTGCCACTGGCTATAACACCATACAATGCGTGTCGGAGCTGGGGTTGCCACACCTTCCTCTAAGAACTTCATCACCCAGGACGTCTTTCCACACCCCGTAGGTCCGATCACCGTCATCCTATAGGGATGTTCTACTCCGCTTGGTGGACCTATAGCGGGACTCGTTGGTGTCTCTTGTCTTTGCATTAGATGCATATCTCTGAGCATATTGTCACGACGAGAGAGTGTCTTCTCACAGAACGGACATGTACTCTACATGATACCCGGTCAGAGGCTGGATACAGACTGAGGCTAATGGTGTACAAACGACCTTATATGACCACTCACTCACTCACTCACTCACTCACTCACTACCTCACTCACTTAATACCTCACTCACTACCTCACTCACTACCTCACTCACTCACCATCGTTAGTGCGTCCAGTCGTTAGGACGAGCGTTGGGCACGCCTCACTCACTCAATCTCTCACTCATTCACTCATTCGCTCACTCGCTCCCTCCCTCCCCCCCTCCCTCCCTCACTCATCACATGTTCCACGGATGTAGCAACCCGGAAGTTGAAGAGGACCCGGATGTGAAACCAAGGTCCCCGGATAAAAACACGCTTGCGCAGAACCCAAACCACCAAACCACAAACATGGACCAATAGTGGTTTAGTACCCCAAACACACTCCCAAGCACCCCAAAATGCCTGCTTTCTATACTACGGCCAGACTGCGCATGCGCAGATTATTGATCAGAGACGATACATTACTCTCCTCCTCGAGAGCTTCAAAATAAGAGCTCATACAACTCCATCGGACCACTAGTGGTCCACCTAGACCCCAACACGTCTATTTCCATAGCCTTTTCCCACAATTCCCTGTCTGCGCATGCGCAGAATGTTGAAAACGGACGACACACTAGTCCAGACGGATACTCCCTCACGCATGCTTCGCATTGAAACCTCAATCGACTCAGTCGGGCCAATAGTGGTCCACCTAGACCCAAAACAGGACATTTCCATACCCTTCGTCAGTTCCACGTCACACTCAGTCCGTCGGATGCTCCCTCACGTATGCTTCACATTGATACCTCACTCGACCCCATCAGCCCACTATGGGCTCACCTAGGCCCCAAAACGTCCAACCAGCGCTATTTACCCACTACGCATGCGCACAGTGACTCTTTTTCAAAAATCGCTTCGGAACCCCTCCCATCCTGTTCTACATGGTGAGACGTGAAAAACAAGACCAAACAACCCATATCGCAATGAACATGTGTGAATTTCCCAGTGTGGACCTATATAGCCAGTATTGGTCTATATGGGTATATAGACCTACCCGGTTTTCTTCAAAAAAATTCACCCCTTCCCATCGTTTTTTTCGTCGCGAGACGTGAAAAACAAGACCATACAGCAATGAATATGTGTGAATTTCCCAGTATAAACCTATACCCCATAGCCAGTATGGGCCTATATACAGACCTACCCGATACTTTTCGAAAAATTTCATCGCTTACCTACGAGACCCTTCCCATCATGTTTTTAGTGGCGAGACGTGAAAAACAAGAGCAAACAACCCATAGTAAAGTAATAAAAAAAATGACCTCCCCCATGCCCCATATAGGCATTTTCCTGTATATTGTATAATACAGGCCTCTATTGTAGGAGTAAAGTCCGTTTTCCGCTTTTTATTTATTTATTTTTTTTGTGTGTGAAAACATACACCCACCCATGACTGGATAGCCCTGGAGAAGAGCTTCACTTTGACACCTCACTCGACCCAATCGGTCCATGCAGCGTATTTGAAGTCTGGGGACTACTTCCTGTCCTCGGAAACAGACCGCTTCACCGCAAGACCGCATCACCGCGGAGGAATTCGAGGTCAAAGGTTATCGGAACTATAGTGCACTATGTAACCTTGAGCTTGTGGCGCCCCCTGTCGGAAGCTCCGCGGGAATCAAGGGTTATCTCCCTGGAAAATACGGCCGAATCTGGGTTTTATATACTACTCGTAGATATTCCGACGAGTGACGAAAATAATTTCAAAGCATGAAACCCACTATGACTGTGAAAATGTTTCTCATTTAGAATTAATGCTGTAATCATGGTAATGCAGAGAGAGCATTCATATGTCACACAACAAGCATCTGACAATTCGTGTCCTTTCCGCAGTGAGAAAAAACACATAGGTTCAACCTTACCGTGTTGCAACTTGCTCCGATTTCCCCTATCATTTGTCATGTCTGTACCATATATCATCAGCTATTACAATACTGAAGACGGTACATTATAATATGAATACAATCTCAAGAGCACTTCAAATAATGTGAGGTCCTCTGAGTGATATCATACTACATTTATGACCAGACATTAAAATTGTGTTTCGTCCGGACAAGTCGAGGTGCGGGAAAATTTCACAGGTGAGGCTGAAGTGGAACTCCTATTTCCAATATGTATGTCGTATGTCGGGAATGGAACAAACACCCAGTACTGCTGAAATCAGTTCCATCATCGTCGCTCTCTAAAGCTAAGCTTAAAACCCACCTATTACAAAGTTAACCTATTCTCATAACAAATGGGCTGTACCCGCCCTTCGTCGTCATTTTTATGTATAATTCACCAGCTATTTGGTTAAACTAGGTAATTTCAAGAACTTATATATTTATTGGGATAGAACAAGCCCTCTGTGGTTTTATTCCCGCCTTTACATTAGTTAGCCCTGTCCCATTTAAAGTTACATGTATTAATTTGGTGAATAAAATATCTAGCAGACTACCAAATAACAGAAACGTACAGACAAAAGCTCGTCTATATTCATCCAACCATGAGGACTAGACTTAAGTCAGAACTGTTGTTGAAAGCTTGTTCTTCAAAGGGGAAATCGAAAATAAATATCGCAATTGATACTCGAATGGCCAATCTGCCTTCCCAAAATTCGGTAGACACTTCATGTAGGACGCTATTGTCTTGGTGCAGTCGAAAGGCTCAAGTCCAGATATATTTTTGTCCTCAGATTTGGCTATTGTATGCACGGTCTCGTGACCCTTACATGGAGTATGAAAACAGAATTCGCAAAGGCAAACTACCCCCTCCAGGCAGGCATATCGTGTATCCCAGCAATTGTCCTGCTGCAAGGTTCTTTGTGAAATTTTTCCTCAAACAGCTAGTCTGTCGTCTAAAATCATACATAAAAGTATCACACCCTTTCTACAAGAGATCGAGTGAGTAATATACAAACGTTTAATCGTCCATTAAAGAATTTCCACGCCCATAATCCAAAGAACAAATTCATATAATAGTATTAGCATAAATCTAGGCTAATTTCCTGCAAGAGAGAAGCGGTCAACAGTTTTTAATGAAGCCAGCAAGGCCCCAACGCTGCATCCAGTTCCTGCAAACTGCATTTCAGTTAGGCTCGATGCTCGCCCTGTATACCAAATAATAAGGATGTTACCAATACCATAACTGCCGAAACACTTAGCAAAGTTCGAACAGTAATCAACGTGCCCCTCAAACGATCTCTAGTACAACCGCATCAGTTAGTTCTTAATTTGAACATTTGGAGGTACCGTCATGGATACTGGACTGACGTCTTCTATTACCAATCAGTTTCATCCAGATTTTGAAGACAAGTTTGTATATGTGTACAATCTACAATCCATAGCTCGGTTTCGATACATTAGCGACGTGTTCTGCACTTGACGGCACGGTCAAATGAGTTGAGAGGATTTCCTCAAACAGCTGAATTACCTCAATCGAAATTTCAGCAACCAGAAAAATTACAAAAAGACGTGATTGCACCGAGCACACCGAACGTCATCAGTTCATTCGAACCCTGAGACGAGAGACTTGGATTTAACGTCGCCTTTAGCCATATTTCAGCTATATAGCGACTGCACGATGAGTCTGAACTCAATTTATTTCAGAAAGATGTCACGGAATTTTGTAGGTCATGCCACACACGTCAAATGGTAGGAAAACCAAACCAAACCATACAAAAAGCCCCTCTACAACCAATCCCTGCATTTGAGGAAGCATTTAGTAGGGTGATTATAGATTGTGTTGGTCCATTACCAAAAACAAAGTCAGGCAATCAATAGATGTTAACAGTCATGTGTGTTTCAACGAGGTTCCCTGAGGCCATTCTTTTACGGAATATTAAGGCAAAAACTATTGCCAAGAACTATTGTTTTACACACTTGTCGGCCTACCCCAGTCCGTTCATTCTGATCAGGGATCTAATTTCATGTCAAGAATTTTTCAACAACTCATGCATGAATTGGGAATAAAGCAGTTCAAATCATCTGCATACCACCCAGAAAGCCAAGGCGCATTAGAAAGATTGCATCAGACATTAAAGAACATGATTATGACTTATTGTTTTGACAATGAGAAAGACTGGGATGAAGGCATACATTTGTTATTGTCTGTTGTTAGAGAGTCTGTTCAAGAGTCGTTTGGCTTCAGTCCATTTGAATTAGTCTTTGGTCATACAGTTAGAGGACCACTTAAACTGCTAAAAGAAAAGTTCATAGACAGTGATCTTGACTCCTGTAGTCTCTTACAATATGTGTCGGACTTTCGCACCAGGTTGATTAAAGTACGTGATATGGACATGTCAAATTTAAAGTCAGCACAAAAATGTATGAAAATAACCTATGATAAATTACAAGCGTCTAGTCCGTCATTCATAATCCAGCCGTCGTCCATTAGAGAATATCCGCGTCCATAATCCAAAGACCTATTCCATTTTCCACATAACAGTATTAGCACCAAATTCAAAAAGACAATCATAGTATACATAAACATAGGCTTGTTTCCTGCAAGAGAGGAGCGGTCAACAGTTTTCAATGATGCCGGCAAGACATCATGATGTTCCAAAAATATCAAATCCGTATCGCTGATCAGTATTCTTAATCCATAATATTCGTTATAGAGTCGTCATCTAAAAAAAAGGATATATCTCAGTCACGCTTTGATTGTGACTGTTCATATGAGTACCATGAGGAACTTGAAGTACATGGGTTCATACGGCCCCTAGCCCCGGGTTAAGCGAAATTAGACACAAGTTACGAAACGTAGCGCCATAGATCTTGCACGCTACGTTCGTATTTTGCTATCAGCATGCGATATCCCTTAAACGAAGTTTCAAACCTGGTGAGAAGGTACTGGCTTTTCTGCCTATTCCTGGTGATCCACTTAAGGCTAGGTATTATGGTCCTTATAGAGTGACCTTAATTATGTAATTCAGACACCCGACAGGCGTAAACACAAACAGTTATATCATGTCAATATGTTAAAGTTATACATAGAGAGAGATTGCACTCACAGTACTGTACACCCTGCAAGTGTAGTTAGTTCTGACCCTGATAATAATGAAACTTGTGATTACAGAACTCTGACATTCTACTTAATTTGGATTCCAAGTTGTGTCATCTTGAACCAGCGCATCAGGAAGAACTTCGAACTCTGCTCAGTCAATATGAACTTTTGTTTCCCGATATTCCTACTCGAACTGATAAAATTCCACATGACGTCAACGTCGGAGATTCTAATCCAGTGAAGCAGCACCCATATCGTTTGAATCCCATTAAACAAAGCTATCTGAAAAAAGAGATTTAATATTGATCGGACAATGACTTCATTGAACCAAGTAATATTAGCTGGAGTTCACCTTGCATCCTTGTTCCAAAGCCAGATGGCAGTTGTACTGACTAGAGAAATGTGAACACATTGATCAAAACGGACACATTCCCTATTCCAAGTGCCAAGTTTGTGTCAAAGTTTGATCTTCTGAACGGATTTTGGCAAGTTTCACTGACAGATCGTGCGATGGAGATATCAGCACTCGTCACTTCGGAGGGTCTGTTCCAGTACGAAGTCATGCCACTTGGAATGAAAAATTCTCCGGTCACGTTCCAGCGTCTCAGCAACCGTGTGACTTCTGATTTGGAAGAATGCGAGACTTACACTGATGACGTCATTGTCTACAGCGATGCATGGGAAAATCATCTACAGAGAATTCGCGCACTGTTCAATCGACTAAGTGACGCCAAGCTGAAAGTTAACCTTGGAAAAACTGAATTTAGACATGCGCGTGTGACATTCTTGAGTCATGTTGTAGGTCAGGATCAGGTAAAATCTGTAGATGCTAAGGATAGTGCTATCTCTTTATTTCCAAGTTCAGCATGTAAGACACAACTGATGCGTTTCTTGGGTATGGCTGGTTGCTACAGAAAATTTTGTCCAAATTTTTCAGATATTACTGAGCCTTCAACTCTTAAGAAAAAAGGCAAGTTTTGTTTGGACCGATAAATGTGAATCAGCTTTTGAAAATCTGAAATTACAAGCGTCTAGTCCGTCATTCATAATCCAGCCGTCGTCCATTAGAGAATATCCACGTCCATAATCCTATTCCATTTTCCACATTAGCACCAAATTCAAAAAGACAATCATAGTATACATAAACATAGGCTTGTTTCCTGCAAGAGAGAAGCGGTCAACAGTTTTCAATGATGCCGGCAAGACATCATGATGTTCCAAAAATATCAAATCCGTATCGCTGATCAGTATTCTTAATCCATAATATTCCTTATAGAGTCGTCATCTAAAAAAAAGATGTATCTCAGTCACGCTTTGATTGTGACTGTTCATATGAGTACCATGAGGATTGGCTTTACAGCATTTTGATGTTTATTTTACTTCCTCATTATTGCCAATTACTGTATTCAGTGATCACAATCCACTTGTTTTCATAAGTAAGCTGAAAATCAATCAAAAAGATGGAGTTTGGCGTTACAAGAATACAATATTGAAATCAGACATATTAAGGGCAAGGACAGTTTGATTGCTGATTGTTTGTCTCGCATATAATGTTCATATGTTTGTCAACATTTTTGCTGTTGTAATGTATATCTGTTTTGCAATAATCTTTTGAATTGTAAAGTTTGAAACTTTCTTTTTTTTAAGAGGGGGAGTGTCATGGTATTATAGTCTATTATTAGATATTGTGGATGTTTCTGAAATCTACGGCTGACGCAAGCTTGTATTATGTGGTTCAGACACTTGGAGCTTTCTGGAAGGGTACTGTAAATTGTATCTAGGTCAGGTGATACGGTAATAATATGTATTCTAGAAGCTTCTTGAATTGGTAGAATGATCTGGAATGCCTCATAGAGTATAAATAGCGCTCAGTCAGTCAGTCAGCAGGGAATTCAAACTGGCTTTTATGTGGGTCTCTTATACTGTGTTACTATCTGGATTTTACCTTTGCCTGTGATTACGGACTGCTGGATTATTTACTCCTGTGTTTTAGCTTTTGGCTTCTGCATAACATACGCAATTTGTCAACCCTACCTGGCCGGGGTGGGGTGGGGGGGGGGGGAAATGGCACCCCGTATCAAACTTTCTGCGATATCTCCGGAACGACAAAAAATAGAGAGCTGAAACTCCGTGACTTTACAGTTTATCATATTTGGGTCATTGGGGTCCCCCGTGAAGAGGATCATGGGTAAATTCAAGATGGCGACCATGTGGGGTCCCAGAAAAGTGACGTTTTGTCATATTTCTTCAAAATTTCTGCTTTTCTGGAACGAAAAGTGGGCAAAAACTATTTTATTTCACATCACATTAATATTTACTACTTTATCAAACTGTTTTTGCGGAGAAATTGCATAAATAAAAAATTCGGAATATCTGACAAAAAATGCCGTTTTTGAAAATGACGTCACTGTGACGTCATCATGGCGGCCAACGTGAATTTTTTTTTACATTTTCTGGTAGAGCTTGACCCAAGGATATAGTGTGGCAAGTTTCAGCCTCCTAGCTCAAGGGGTAAGAAAAATAATTATGGGGGGCCATTGTCTCCCCCGGGCCAGGACAGGTCCCAAAATACCCAGGTCAGATAGGGTTAACGGACACTGGATATTGGACATTTACTGGGACTGTACAACTGAGCAGTGCTGGATTACCATTATACAGAAGAGTGATTTGTACGCGTCAACAAGGACTCTAAAGTACACACCAATATAGCATTGAACAGTAAGACTATATTTCACACATTTATTTGTTGTATTAATCTTACTTAAACTGTATATGATTTTATTACTCTAAATAAATATTTGATTGTTAATCCTTGACTTCACACGTCTTTCTGTTACACTCAGTTGACGTAACACTACTCATTCCTTCTATCCGATGTGAACATCCAGTATCGGCAAAATATATAAGAAGTGAGAAAAACTGAAGTATGGCAATTAAAAAACAACTATATGACTCCACAGCAAAGCCCCTCTCACGTTCAGACTAGAATACGCAGAATTCCCTTAAGTAATCACGTGGCCCCCAACACCGGTTTAAGCGGCTTAATGAGTGAGCACCGCGGCCGAGTGAGTATGGGTAAATATGGTAAATGCAAGAATATCGATCAAAACTAGCCTGTAATGAACGTAGCGTGCGGTAATCTTTTCTAAACTACTCTTTTGTACGTCTCTGGTGCATGTCCAAGCGTGTTCAGCAAGGACTATTTTTTGGAAAATCGCCTAAACGTGTGGCTCTCTTATGTCACGTTAATTCAGTATACAGGGATTTGTTAGCGTCTTGTAGGGATATAATTATCCATTTCTCCGTCTGAAATACTCGATACGAGGTCGTCCAGAAAAGCGGGTGTGTTGTCTTCTATCCATCTCCATAGATAGAATGTGCAGATTTTGATATTTAACCCTGCCTGGCCTGGTGGGCACTTTCCGCCCCCCCCCCACTGTTGTTTCTTTGCTCGTATATCCGGAACGACAAACAATTGAGAGCTGAAACTCCGTGACTTTTCCGATTATCATAATGGGGTCATTTTGAGCCTATTTGCATGAGCCCCAGAGCAGAGGATCATGGGAAAATTTAAAATGGCGGCCATGGGGTGTACCAGAAGAGTGATGTTTTCGCCATATTTCTTAAAAAATGACACAAAAATTCAGCATGTTGATTCAACGCGATTCTATGCATATTACTGAAACCATATGTCTTAGCATCACCAAAAAACACCCCCTGATCCCCCCCCCCTTACCCCATTAACTCTACCATCCTGGGAGAGAGGGGGAAAAATGCCTCCCCCCCTCTACCAAACTTTTTGCGATATCTCCGGTTCGCCAGAAAATGGAGAGCTGAGACCTCGTGACGTTATAGGTTATCATATTGGGGTCATTTTGAGCCTATTTGCATAACCTCACGAGCAGAGGATCATGAGCAAATTCAAAATGGCGTCCATGTGGGCTACCAGAAAAAGTGATGTTTTCGTCATATTTCTTCAAAGTTTTCGCTTTTCTGTATAGAAAAGTGGGTTAAATGTTATATTGGTTCTTAAATTTATTTACAAGAGCTTTAGTGCTCAAAGTTGAGCTCTTGAATTTATTGTTGTATATATATCGTTTAGTTATTATCATTAATGTATTCAACAATTGCTGTTGCATACCCCATCCACATATTATCTTGTCACTTGTTATAGAACATTGTATATTTAAAGTTTCGCCTAGCCATTTTTCAATCTCTGTCCAAAGTTTTCGTACGACGGGGCAGAATATAAATAAGTGTTCAGCTGATTCTTTTGCTGTATTGCAATAGGAGCAAATATTATCATCCCGTTTGTGCAAATTGTCCTTTGTAAAATTCTATACTGCATATCCCGAAGTTTCGTTTTCTTTGTACTATCAAAATTGCTCTTGTAAACTTCCTCCCACTTGATTTGTGATTCAAGATTTAAAATTGTTTCCCATTTCTCGCTAGCTTTAGTTGTATAAGGTTCATTTGGGGTATTCAAAACATCATAGAAGTGCCTATATCCCCTTTCCTGCCTTATCAGAGTCCGTTTCTCAATTCCAAGAGTTGGAGACAGGTGTTCTGGCTCAATATATAGCGATTCTTTGGCTATTAGATCTTTAAATTATTTTGAAACGGATTTAAGTAGTCGCATATAATCTAAACAGGTTCCTTTTAGATCGTGTTTTTTTTCAGTTCGTCAAATTTGATAAATTCTCCCTTACGATCCAAAATGTGCCTCACATTTATAATACCTTTTTTATACCAGTCTTTGATAAAAAGCGACTGCTTTAGATTTGAATTGTACCAAAGTGGTTCGTCCATAATGTCCTTGATAAAAGTAGGTCGAAGTTTTTTTCGTAATTCACCCCAAGCTTCAAACGCATGGTTCCAAAAGGGATTTTCTATGGATGAGGTGACTTCCGTAATATAATTGCTTCCGACGTCCCATACACATGGAGTTTCAGTCAGATTTTGGTTAATTATATCAGACCATTTTTTATTCTGTGTGAGTAGTAGGCGTATCCACGATATTTTAAGACTATGGATGAAGTTCTTTACATTTGCCATTCTAAGGCCTCCGCTTTTATAGCTTTGAGTTATTACACATCTTTTGATCCTATCATTTCCCCCGTTCCAAATAAATTTAAATAGAAGAGAATTTAGTTCTTGGATAAACTGATCAGGTGGGTCTGGCAAGGCAAGAAAGAGGTGAGTAAGTTTAGATAGCGCTAAAGATTTTATAACGGTAATTTTTCCTAACAGTGTTAACTGTCTAAGCTTCCATCTATTCAGTTCTGTTTTTGAACTGTTCTAATTTTGCTAAATAATTCCATATTTCATTAAAATTAGTTGTCGAGAATTCTACCCCAAGCATACTGAAATTCGTTGCCCAGTCCAGTTTTACATCCTCGCATAGTTAGATATTTGATCCAGACAGTGAGCCAATCCATGCGGCCTTCGTTTTCTCAACATTGATTTTAAGCCCAGATATACTATAAAAGCGATCTAGGATGTCTAATGACTTCCTGAGGGAGGTTTCTGAACCGTCAAGGGTTAGCTGAGTATCATCTGCGTATTGACTTATCTTAAACTCTGTTTTTCCAAGTTTGATTCCTCTTATAGTTTTATCTGAGCGTATCATTATTCCTAAGGTTTCGGCGCAAAGTAAAAATAAGTACGGTGAGATTGGGTCACCCTGTCGGATCCACGGGTGTTATAAAAAAACGGAGACAGATGTCCATTTTGTCCGATACATGTTTGGATATCTTTATAGAAGGTACGAATCCATCGTCGAATAGACTCTCCGAAGTTATAATATTTGAGAACTTCGTCGAGAAAAGTCCAGGACACGGTGTCGAGGGCTTTCTCAAAATCCACAAGTAGTAATAGGCCTGGTATGTTTTTCAGTTTCGTCTCTAGCATTAGGTCATATACCAGTCTTATGTTTTCTCCAATGTATCTTCCTTGGATAAATCCCTTCTGGTCTTCGTGAGTTTGTATATAACGTTTAAAAGAGTAATTGGTCTCCAATTCTTGAGAAGATTTCTTGGTTTTCCTGGTTTTGGCAGGCATGTAATCACTCCTCGCCTTTGATTTATTGAAAGTTCACCTTTCTCGTACGCTGAGTTGATACAGCGTAGTACGAACTTTCCAAGATCCCGCCAGAACATTTTATAAAATTCAGCAGGAAAGCCGCTCAGCCCGGGACTTCTTTCATTTTTAGTGTTTTTTAAAGCTGTGTTTAATTCTTCATATGTAATAAGGCCCTCCAGTTTCATTGCTTCGTTGGTTTTCAGCGATGGTATATCTAGAGAATCTAAAGTTGCTCTAATATTCACTAAGTCAGCTTGTTCCTTTCTGCTGTAGAGATTTTCATAATAAAGCTTTTGTTCATTTCTAATCTTTTCACCATCAAAAATGTCATCTCCATTATCTAATTTCAAATTAGTCATTAGCTTATTTGTGTGATTTGTTTTTTCCAATCCGAGAAAATATTTTGTTGGTTTTTCCCCTAGATGTGCCCAATTTGCCTTCGCCCTAGCTATGCCTAACTCTGCCTTTATTTCACTCAATGAGTTTTAAACGCTTATACTTACATTTGTAAAATCTTGTTCGATCTTTTTCTCTAATATTTCTATTTCTTTTTCTATTCTTTCCTCTGTCTTCTCTCTCTCTTTCTTTTTCCGTGAAGAATACTTTATTGTTTCTCCCCTTATTTGCATTAAAACAGTTTCCAGGAATAGATCATCGTCGATGCTGAACTGAACAGAACTACGGTCAATTTCCATCAATTTATCTCTGTCATAGACCGGCAAAGCATACTGTTTTATATTGTTATTTATTTCCTCCTTTACTATATGTAAATAATCTGGGTCCTTAAGCAGGGAAGTATTAAATTTCCAGTATGATTTACCTCTGTCCGTATTTGTGAATTTGCATTTAATAACGACTATAGAGTGATCAGTTTTGTATCCAGGTTTTATATCTGATTCGGTAGTAATGTTGAAAATATCTTCTGATGTTATGAAAAAATCCAGCCTGGCCTGAAGCCTGGGGTTTTTCCGTCTCCAAGTATAACGCCTGTCATTTTCGTGCATTGTTCTCCAGATATCTACAAAGTTACAATCATTTATTTGTTGTAGGACGACTTTCCGAGCTTGGGGCTTATTCACTCGTTTATAATTTTCCGTATCCATATCAGGATTCAAAACTAAATTCCAATCACCGCATATAATTGTTGATGGATTACCGAGTTCTTTGATTATTTTTATTATATTATTAAAGAAGCTGGGTTTGTCTTCGTTTGGTCCGTATATATTCACCAATGTGACTGGTGTTTCGTGTATACTTATGCTTAAGATGAGGTAGTTTCCTCCCGGGTCTTTTATGATTTCATGAATCTTGTATTCAAAGTTCTTGTTGAATAAAATTATGACTCTTCGTGCATTTGAACGGAAGGGAAAGTGGGTTAAACTTATTTTATTTCATATCACATTATTTACTAATTTATCATGCAGTTTTTGCGAAGAAAAAAAAAAAAAAAAAAAAGATTTTGACCAAAAAATGGTTAAAAAATGCTCATTTTGAAAATGATGTCACAGTGACGTCATCATGGCGGCCATCTTGGATTTTTTTACATTTTCTTGTAGACCTTGATCAAAGATATAGCGTGGCAAATTTATCGCTCTAGCCTTAGCGGTAGCGAAAATATATATAGGGGGGGGGGGGGCACTTTCCGCCTCTCCTCAGGCTGCGGTACACCCCAAATCGCCCAGGGTAGATAGGGTTTAGAAGCAATCAAAACAACGGCACGTTGTCCTTGCCATGTTCCCATATGGTAAACATATCGTCCACATATTACGAATCTATGTTTTTGGTGTCAAGTGAGTTGATTCCAAGGCCGTCGATTGGAAGACTCACATGTAGATCCGTGTAACCATGAGAGATAAAGGAGAATCAATCGGTGTCCTCTCATTCATTTCAAAGAACGAGTCACTCCATCTGAAATATGCCGAACCTAAAGGAGAGTCCTCCTTTCCATTTTGTATTTGTACACGAACCCCCATCGTGTAAACGGCACCCTTTGCTTCTATCTAACCGTCAAACAGTTCATCACATTCCATCAGATAACCTGGTATGGGAATTAAATCATTGCTCTTGGATATTTGTATCTAATATCGCTCAAGCTGGTCCCAGGCGCCGTGAGGGCATGTCATTAAGGATGTTCACATGAGCAACAGGAAAATACGTGACTGAAATACAAATAATCGCAATGATAATTTTTGGTTGTTTTGAATTTTTTTAAAGCCGGCGTCTTTTCCAACATATTATCAAGATCATATGTTGTGTTTAACGGAAATAAGACAAATTGTAATTATATCACTTATAAAGGCAGCAACAACGGAGTCTGTCGATAAAGTGACCATCTTCCCAGTACGGAAAAGATTTCTGCATAGCGCTGACGATTTTCTAAGAGTGATTATGGACTGTGTCCATATAAAGTTCTCTGTGTTCAGTCGTTGGATAACTGTCATGTATTTGTTAACATATGTACCATTCTTATGTTACAGCACTCCAGGTTGTTACGCATACTTTGTCGCTGTCTTAGATGACACGCATATCGCAGAAGTTAGATTTTTGCCTTTCTCTATATATATTTTCATATTTTTGTACCCTTTTGTCTGGAATAAAGACTATTATTATTACAAGCATACCCTCAAAATAAAAAGGACAGGAACTATAATTAAAAGCTCGACCGCAAAGCACGCCCTAATCGTGGTTTCACTTTTTCTTCTAAACAAGACTTTCTTATATTATCTTTTCTCGGAATTGTTTTTCTGGGTTGAAGGTCAACCGCTTGTCACATTATTGGTGTACTCTCACGAGTGAGGGCACTCATGCAACTTGAGATGTACCTGTTTACTGGGCATACGCTCACAAAACTTGACACTCGTGACAGCATGACCAAATATGGAATGAGCAGTACTATTATTGACTCGCATGCATGTTCATTACATATTTTCCGATTGATTAAACGAAGATACATAACTAGTGCATAGAGATTCGCGGTCCATGTTTCGTTAGTCTCTTACGTTTGCTATCTTCATACTTTATACTTTGTGGTAACATAGTTACATGGATTGACTTATAGTAGAACAATTCAGCCTTTCAAATCTCTCAATATAATAACATTGTACGATGTTCTGCAGATCAACATCGCCGCCAATAAATTCAATATATACATCGTCCAAAAAAGGCCATGTGTCAATAGTATTTGATTAAACAATGCGATGCCCAAATCGGTTGTTAACAGGAAGTTGCCCTACTATTTGAGAAGTTTCCCGCATTCTGGGAATCATTAAACAATCTCCGGGTGACAGGATAAGCTACACCTTTTCCAAGAAAATCGCATTAATACGCCTGAATATAAGGTGGACGAAGTTGCGAAACCTTGGTCAGTTGATAAACAGCGCTTCGTTTTGCAGGTGTATTTCTTGTGCTCCGCTTCAAAAACTCTCTTTATAACACAAGCTGAAGATGGGACTGGCTGGTTTGATTTTGCTAATTCCAGTGTATATCGTTTTATTTGATGGAACAGAAGGTGAGTGGAATACCACAAAGAATTATAATTAAAATAATTTCTTATATTTCTCATGAGTAGATTACACCTGCTGGTAGACCTTTTAAAATCACTCATTGCCCGTAGCTTCAGGATCAGGCATATGAAATTACTTAATAATTCATGCCTTCAGATCTTCTGAATTGGAAGAGCATTTATTTAATTGAATGTCTATTAACCAAATGAGGTTCTAGTAGATTAAACATTAAACAGAACACAGAAAGAGTTGGACTATACATTTGATAGGATTAGCACCCTGAGGGTTGGGAGAGGACTTGTTCTATCCCGAAAAGAGTTATACAATCAAAAGGTTACATAATATTATACGAAAAAGAGCAAAAAACGTGATTATATATAAAATGGCTGAGAATAAATACATCAGAGAGCTCACATTAACAAATAATATAGAGTTCGGAGAAATAATATCATAAATTATATATAATGTTGAAAAAAGTCTAATCCGTCATTCAATATTCAACCGTCGTCCATAATTCACTGGAATATTACTCTCCAAAATTGAAAATTCACGGTATCGAAATGGTAATCATCTATTCTGTAGTAAAGTCTACGAGTCTTCATTTTTTTTAGTGATATAGGTCTTAATATGATTTTGAGCTTGAGCTATCGGTAGCTTCCTTCAAATCAAGTAACGGTGGGGATACCTCCTTCGGTGCGCCATTTATATAGCGATTATTCACAGCGAGAAAATCGTCTATATAGCGTTTGGTGCATGAGAAGAAACAGGATTTGAAATAATTTCTCTTTGAAACCGTCTGCATGTGTTCGTATTCATAAGAGAACAGAATGAAACAGGTCAGTCAAGATGGTTGCAAAATAGTACCCATTGGAAGACCTATATACTGCTGATATACTGTTACCAAATTTCTCATACACATTATTAATGAGACATTCAAGCAACTTAAAAACAAAGGAACATCTCATGAATGATACCCTTATATGAGGTAGGGCTATTAAATGACTCACAACAGTTGTTGTTCCAGAGTACTTAAAGTTTTAGCCGAATTTTCCCTTCATGCAGAACTTATAGTGGAAGTTCGTCCGTCGTCCGTCAGTCCGTCGGTCCGTGCTAACATTCAAACCTTAAGGGTTTTTTTTTGTTCGACCATCCAAATCTCAAGGGTTTTTTTGCGATTAGGGTCAATTCCTGTACTGGAAAAGATGAGAATGCATAAGAAAAGATGATATTTTATACTTGCACTATGCTAGTTTCTCCATAAGAAAAGATTTTAAAGGTGTCTTTTCTCTATAGGAAACGTTTTTAAAAATGTAATTTCTCTAAGGGAAACTGTCTTTCAAATGAATGAAATTTTCTAAAATGTGCAATTCTCTATAGGAAATGATTTTAAGAGTGCCAAATTTGTTAAGAAAACTGTCTTTTAAATGAGCAATTGTGCAACATGGTAACGAACTTTCAACAATGTTTCGTTACAATGTTGCACAATTATAAGCCCATAAACCTCGAATGTTCGACCCGTCCACTGGTCCGTCCGTTGTAGCGTCCAGGCGTCCGTCCGTCGTCCATCGTCAGTCCGTCCGTAAACAATTCTTGCTATCGCGATTTCTCAGGAACTACTGCACGGATCTTTCTCAAATTTGGTACACAGATTCCCCTTGGGGTCTAGTTGTGCAAGATACCTTTTCTGGTCAGATTTGAAAAATTAATATGGCCACAAGGTGGACATCTTGGATTTCCCCATGAAACTTTGTCATGAACATGAACATCTTTGTCACGATTATTGTTTCTTTCTCTACTGTAGGTCGGGCTTGGTTTCAGATCTATCCGAAGGTGCCCAGGATATATCAGCGTGCTCCGGGTGGAGCAAATGTGTGTCACGTTAATTTTGTCGACGATCTGACTGGCGAGCGATCGTCACAGTATACCTTGAACCCAGCCGGCGACTATTCATATTTTGTCATTGATAGGTCTACTGGACTTATTCAAACATCTACTGCTGGCATTACCAAACCTGTGGGGCAGACCTACTTCATCACTGTTACCGGCGTACTCGGTGGAAAGACACAGGTCCTCAATATACCGGTTACCGTCTCTATGCGAAACACAAACAAGCCGGTGTTCCAAAAGGCAACTCTTAAATTTTCTGTCCTCAATACGGCTTCAGTTTCCACATTCGTAGGCCAGGTAACGGCTACTGTTAGAGATACCACAACCTATAACTATATATTGTATGAACCGATGGCCCCCACTGAACCATTTACTCTGGACGTGTACGGTAATATACGACTTGCTCAGCCGCTCCCAGAAGACACAGATGAGTTTAAACTTCAGATACGGGCTGTAGACTCGGGCACGCCCACTTTGTTCGCTTACGCAACTGTCAAGATCAGTGTCATCAAAATTGGTGAGTACAAATCTGATCGATGAAAATCGTACTTCCACACAATATACACACAGAGAGAACTATCATACTAGGTGACAATTTGAGAAGTAACACTAGCAGGACGTGCAATTGTTGGAGACAAAAATAACGCCCACATAACCTTACCTAATCAATCGTAGTCAGTACATCGCACACGCTAAGATTGACCTAGTCCAAGTTACAGATGTAAACATCCGTCTCCACCTACGATAGATAAATTCGTCTCATTCTTATTTTTATTCTCTTAAATATTACTATTAGTAAGTATTTATCAATCGCGAATCTGGCTCGACATCAACATTCCATCGAGAAGAGAAGTGGCTCTGTGAACCGTACATTAAAACTCATATATCATGATTTTTTTTTTTTTTTGTCTGGACATTTAATCTTCAACATGACGGTGATGAATAAAGTAGCGTCAGTTCTTTAGGCATTTTAACCACGACTAACAGTTGCTTCATAGTAGCGTTGTAGGCGGACTGACAGAAATTACCGTATCTGATTTGAATATTGCATTTTGCGGACTTTACATTGTTGCAATTTTAGTTATGTGCTGGTTTGCGGACTTTACATTGTTGCAATTTTAGTTATGTGCAGATGTATTGCGCAATGTGATTTTCTTTTTCCAGCTCTAACGTGTTATCAGTGTAAAACCTCTGATCCTGAAGACCTGTGTTTGGTTGAACAAACAAAGACGAGGAATACAGTAAGCTGTGTCGTCGGATTGAGCAAATGTGTAATCCGGCAAACCAACAACACAGGTCAGTAAAGATGTTATTGTGACCGATATTAAAGGTCAGTACCTATGTCTTTTTTTCTGACTCTACATGCATACCATTTTCTGCATTTCACTATATATAATATTCATCTACTAAAACTAATCGCAATTGAATGCAGTAGGTTTATTGCGAACGTTTATTGTATGCTTGTTATCCTATCTGGCCTCTGGCTCCCAGCCAGAGCCGTAATAATAGGTGCAAAACGATCGAAATTGCTGATATGAGATGGATGAGGGGAACTGATCTCACAGATGTCGATCAGCGTTTCATTCTATCAGCTTCGAACAATTTTGTTTTGCTTAAAATCGGGATTATCTATAATATTATTCGGTGTTTGAGAGAGATATGAAGCGCAAAAAAAAAAAACGGGAATGCCCCAAAAGAGGCTGCAAAGAAGGGGTCCATGTAAGCTATATTAATATATTGAAACTGTTAGTATGAATGATTCAGAGAAAAAATATTTCATTTGATATCATTGTAGGTACCAATACTTTAACGGAGTTTGAACGTGATTGCGAGGTGCAGCTGCCACTAGTAGGTGACAAGACGGAGTGTTTCACTAAGGACGATAAACGTATATGTCAGGTGATCTGTGACACAGATCGGTGTAATGACGTGGCACAAATCGACTTGGAACAGTGTATTAAGGACGATTGCGTAAGCAAGGCACCACAACCTGGTCAGGCCAAGTCCATGCTGTCAATCGTCTTTGCGGTTCTTGTTGTTTTGACACTCTTCTAATAATCCCACCTGTCGTGCACTTCCAAGATTTGCTGATCGTTATCCACCACAATTGAACTTTATAGTGACATCAGTGTAACACGTGATATCTTCCGAACACTTCATTGGTCAGTTTAAATTTTCAAATGTAGATCCGGACCTTTCATTGGCCGATGGAGAAAACTGGAATAAAACCGGCCAATCAGAATGTTTGTGTAAAGGTTTACTGCGCAATGATGACTTTTATAATACAATTTAAAGCAATAGATAACAATTACTGTTCATTGTATCTCCTGTTTACGCATGCGTGTGCTTACCTGGTTTAGTTCCATTCGCGACTTTCCAGCACCGTATTATCGATTTACTATTTCATCAGATAGGAAGGAATGACCTATTTAGCTATATACTCCGAAACGTGTTCATATCTTGAGATAATTTCTATCATATATACACTGTCAGTGGCGTGGGAAGATGATTTGACTTGTTGGGGCAGGATGTCCCCAAATACCATCCCAGGATGCACAGCACCAAATGATCTCCTTACTATTAATGTAGTAAATTGGTCTGGAACATGTCCCAAAAACCCTATTCCTAATATTTCCCGTTGACTAATAACATATATCGTTAGAAAGTCTGGCTTCTGGCTCCAAACATATCGAAAATTGAGGTGACCTTATGTACCATTTTTCTGAGCCATAGCTGGAGGAATAGTAGTATACAAACGGCAAGAAGAAGTAACAGCGCCTCACTGCGCATGCGCAGAACCTAAAATTGGGGCGGTATTGGGGAGGTATTGGGGCGGTGTGCGCAGGAGTGTTGTGCGCAGGTATGACATCACTTCCGGTTTGGGTGAATGGGGCGTGACCTTGGAGGCATGTATTTCTCCGCGGTGATGCGGTCTGGCGGTGATGCGGTCTGCCTCTGCGGACCGAAAGTAGTCCCAAACTCGTGGGTTTTCGTGGAAGTGTTCGGCAATCTGTAGGGACCGCTAGTGGACCGATGGGGTCGAGTGAGGTATCAAAGTGAAGCATTCGTGAAGGGGCATTTGATGGGCTGGGTGTGGGTTGACATATCGGCCTTCTGCGCATGCGCGGTGGCCGAAGGGTATGAAAATAGCCTTTTTGGAGCTAGGGGAGCCCCTAGTGGACCGATGGGGTCGAGTGAGGTATCAAAGTGAAGCATATGTGAAGGGGCATCTGATGGGCTGGGCGCGGGGTTGAACTATAGGCATTCTGCGCATGCGCGGAGGCCCAAGGGTATGGAAATAGACGTTTTGGAGCTAGGGAAGCCCCTAATGGACCAATGGGGCCGAGTGAGGTATCGATGTGAAGCATTCGTGAAGGGGCATCTGATGGGCTGGGTGTGGGGTTGAAATATCGGCATTCTGCGCATGCGCGGTGGCCCAAGGGTATGGAAATAGCGGTTTTGGAGCCATTTATCCTAATGGGTCAATGGAGTCGTATGAGGTATCAAAGTGAAGCATTCGTGAAGGGGCATCTGATGGACTGGGCGTGGGGTTGAACTATCGGCATTCTGCGCATGCGTGGTGACCCAAGGGTATGGAAATAGACGTTTTGGAGCTAGGGGAGCCCCTAATGGTCCAATGGGGTAGAGTGAGGTATCAAAGTGAAGCATTCGTGAAGGGGCATCTGATGGGCTGGGTGTGGGGTTGACATATCGGCCTTCTGCGCATGCGCGGTGGCCCAAGGGCATGAAAATAGCCTTTTTGGGCCAGGGGCCCCTAATGGTCCAATGGGATCGAGAGTGAGGTATCAAAGTGAAGCATTCATGAAGGGGCATCTGATGGACTGGGTGTGGGGTTGAAATAGGGGCATTCTGCGCATGCGCGGTGGCCCAAGGGTATGGAAATAGACGTTTTGGCATCTAGGGCAGCCCCTAATGGTCGAATGGGGTCGAGTGAGGTATCAACGTGAAGCCTAGGTGAAGGGGTATTTGATGGCTGGGTGGGTGCATGTAAAATTTTTTCTGAAAAAAAAAAATACGGAACACGGACTTTATCGAAAAACCTGGGAAAATGCCTATATGGGGTATGAGGGGTATATAGGTCGCCGGGCTTAACTGGGCTTGTCTATCAACAGAGTTATCTTCCTCTAGTTCCAGGGTGGGTGTATGTAAAAATTTTCCTGAAAAAATACGGAATACGGACTTTATCCTAAATTACGGGAAAATGCCTATATGGGGTATGGGAGGTATAGGACCATCCTGGGAAACGTACTTCTATACATTTGCGGTAGGGTTGTGAGGTCTCGTTTTACTCGTCTCGTCATTTAGAACATGATAGGAAGTGTCCCCGTGCGAATCGGTGAAATTTTTGAAAAAAGTCACCGAACCCCATATAGTCCCATACTGAGGGTATAGGATCAATGTTTGTCCCCCTGGGAAACGTACTTCTATACATTTGCGGTAGGGTTGTGGGGTCTCGTTTTACTCGTCTCGTCATTTAGAACATGATAGGAAGTGTCCCCGTGCGAATCGGTGAAATTTTTGAAAAAAGTCACCGAACCCCATATAGTCCCATACTGAGGGTATAGGATCAATGTTTGTCCCCCTGGGAAACGTACTTCTATACATTTGCGGTAGGGTTGTGGGGTCTCGTTTTACTCGTCTCGTCATTTAGAACATGATAGGAAGTGTCCCCGTGCGAATCGGTGAAATTTTTGAAAAAGTACGATATAGCCTCATATAGTCCCATACTGAGGGTATAGGATCAATGTTTGTCCCCTGGGAAACGTACTTCTATACATTTGCGGTAGGGTTGTGGGGTCTCGTTTTACTCATCTCGTCATTTAGAACATGATAGGAAGTGTCCCCGTGCGAATCGGTGAAATTTTTGAAAAAAGTCACCGAGCCCCATATAGACCCATACTGGGGTATAGGTTCAATGTTTATCCTACTGGGAAACCCACTTCTATACACTGGGTATTCCCATCGGGTGAATGTATTCATCCAGGCACTGATAGATACTCAGAATGCACAAACATGTATCTGAGGATATGTTGCCTCAACGGTTTCCTGGGCTGCCCGATGATGATTACAATAAACGGTTCAAAGCGAACATGGCCGAAGATGGAACTTTCTGGAATGGAGACTTCTGATTGGACAAGAATACATCTAACGGACAGGAACGAATATGACAGATGCAAATGGTGGTCTCTAATTGGACAAGAGTGTTCTTGAATTGTAACACCAAGTGGATAATGGAGATATTGACCAATGTTGCGTTCTTCGTGGTTAAACTGACCACCACCTCCATCGGATGAAAGTATTCACCCACGCACTGATAGATACTCAGAATGCGCAAACAACTATCTGAGGATATGTTGCCTCAACGGTATCCTGGCCTGCCCGACGATGATTAGAATAAACGGTTCAGATGGCACTTTCTGAAATGGAGACTTCTGATTGGACAAGAATACATCTAACGGACAGGAACGAATATGAAACATGCAAATGGTGGCCTCTGATTGGATAAGAATCTTCTTGAATTGTAAATATACCCAACGCGGCTCCCCCCAGCGTGGGTATGATGTAACATTGGGGAGAATAAACTATATGAAAAAAACTTCTTGTTGTTGTTGTTGTTCTCTCATGTGTCATCCTTGTTGTTGTTGCTGTTGTTGTTCTCTCTCTGGTCTATATCATGGCGTTATGTTGGAGTGTTAAGGTGTAACGACGGGCGTTGACGGGCATCACCGCATTTCGAAGAATTAGTGACAATTCCATGGAATATCAGAGCTTCTGAGCTATTTCACCAGGGCGTTGAAGCATTAGGAATGGTGTTGGTGGGCGTTGCTACAAGATGACACCTCACACGGTCCATTTGGACCGCGGATGATCCATCTCTACACCAAATAACATCCTTCACTGCTAAAAAAAAGGCCCACTTTCGCTACAACTTGTACTAATGACGTCACCAATGACGTCACAGATGCTATAAATATCCCTGAAATCAGGGTCTATACTCCGAGAGCTACAACATGATACCCCACACGACGCATTCGCAACGCGGATGGTCCACCAAATACCTTCCTGCACTGCCCCAAAAGGCTCACTTTCGCTAATACTCCTACTGATGACGTCATCGATGACATCACAGATGCTTCGGACATGCCTCAATTCGGAATGTACACCCCGAGAGCTACAAAATGACACCTCACACGACGCATTCGGACTAGGGATGGTGCATCTCTACACCAAACTCACCCTCACGCACCCACAAAATGTCCACTTTCGCTACTACTCGTGCCGATGACGTCATCAATGACGTCACAGATGACGCGGACACCCCTCAAATCGGAATGTACACCCCGAGAACTACAAGATGACACCTTCCAGGACGCATTCGAACCGTGAATAGCCCATCTCGACCCCAAATACCTTCATGTACTGCCCGAAAATGTCCACTTTCGCTACTACTCGTACCGATGACGTCACCGATGACGTCACAGATGACGCGGACATCCCTCAAATCGGAATGTACATCCCGAGAACTACAAGATGACACCTTCCAGGACGCATTCGAACCGTGAATAGCCCATCTCGACCCCAAATACCTTCATGTACTGCCCGAAAATGGCCACTTTCGCTACTACTCGTACCGATGAAGTCACCGATGACGTCACAGATGACGCGAACATCCCTCAAATCGGAATGTACACCCCGAGAACTACAAGATGACACATTTCAGGACGCATTCGAACCGTGATTAGCCCATCTCGACCCCAAATAACTTCCTTCGCTGCCCCAAAATGGCCACTTTACTTACTACAACCAACTGCGCATGCGCAGATTAACGCGACATGCATTCAAAAACACACCATTCTGACTCTACCCCACACAATCTTCACTTTGACACCTCACACGACCCATTCGAACCGTGATTAGCTCATCTCTAACCCAAACACACCCCTACATAGCACCCAAAATGCCTGTTTTCTATACTACGGCCAGACTGCGCATGCGCAGACTATTGAACACGGACGAACCATTAGTGTAGTCAAGTGCTCCTCCACGAGAGCTTCAAAATAAGACCTCACTCGACCCCATTGGACCATGAGTGGCCCACCTAGACTCCAACATGTCCACCCCGTATGGGCCTATACACCCATAGCCATGCAGTATAGGCCTATGGGCCTACCCAGGCCTCGGTGACTTTTTTCAAAAATTTCACCGATTCGCTCCGCAACACTTCCTATCGTGTTCTAAATGACGAGACGAGTAAAACGAGACCCCACAACCCTACCGCAAATGTATAGAAGTACGTTTCCCAGGGGGATAAACATTGAACCTATACCCCAGTATGGGTCTATATGGGGCTCCGTGACTTTTTTCAAAAATTTCACCGATTCGCACGAGGACACTTCCTATCATGTTCTAAATGACGAGACGAGTAAAACGAGACCCACAACCCTACCGCAAATGTATAGAAGTACGTTTCCCAGGGGGACAAACATTGATCCTATACCCTCAGTATGGGACTATATGGGGTTCGGTGACTTTTTTCAAAAATTTCACCGATTCGCACGGGGACACTTCCTATCATGTTCTAAATGATGCGACGAGTAAAACGAGACCCCACAACCCTACCGCAAATGCATAGAAGTGGGTTTCCCAGTAGGATAAACATTGAACCTATACCCCAGTATGGGTCTATATGGGGCTCGGTGACTTTTTTCAAAAATTTCACCGATTCGCACGGGGACACTTCCTATCATGTTCTAAATGACGAGACGAGTAAAACGAGACCCCACAACCCTACCGCAAATGCATAGAAGTACGTTTCCCAGGGGGGACAAACATTGATCCTATACCCTCAGTATGGGACTATATGAGGCTATATCGTACTTTTTCAAAAATTTCACCGATTCGCACGGGGACACTTATAATGTTCTAAATGACGAGACGAGTAAAACGAGACCCCACAACCCTACCGCAAATGTATAGAAGTACGTTTCCCAGGGGACAAACATTGATCCTATACCCTCAGTATGGGACTATATGGGGTTCGGTGACTTTTTTTCAAAAAATTCACCGATTCGCACGGGACACTTCCTATCATGTTCTAAATGACGAGACGAGTAAAACGAGACCCCACAACCCTACCGCAAATGTATAGAAGTACGTTTCCCAGGGGGACAAACATTGATCCTATACCCTCAGTATGGACTATATGGGGTTCGGTGACTTTTTTCAAAAATTTCACCGATTCGCACGGGGACACTTCCTATCATGTTCTAAATGACGAGACGAGTAAAACGAGACCTCACAACCCTACCGCAAATCTATAGAAGTACGTTTCCCAGGATGGTCCTATACCTCCCATACCCCACATAGGCATTTTCCCGTAATTTAGGATAAAGTCCGTATTCCGTATTTTTTCGGGAAAATTTTTTACATACACCCACCCTGGAACTAGGGGAAGATAACTCTGTTGATAGACAAGCCCCGTTAAGCCCGGCGACCTATATACCCCTCATACCCCATATAGGCATTTTCCCAGTTTTTTCGATAAAGTCCGTGTTCCGTATTTTTTTTTCAGAAAAATTTTTACATGCAGCCACCCAGCCATAAAATACCCTTCACCTAGGCTTCACGTTGATACCTCACTCGACCCCATTCGACCATTAGGGGCTCCCCTAGATGCCAAAACGTCTATTTTCATACCCTTGGACCACCGCGCATGCGCAGAATGACCCTAATTCAACCCCACACCCAGTCCATCAGATGCCCCTTCATGAATGCTTCACTTTGATACCCCACTCGATCCCATTGGACCATTAGGGGCTCCCCTAGCTCCAAAAAGGCTATTTTCATGCCCTTGGGCCACCGCGCATGCGCAGAATGCCGATATTTCAACCCCACGCCCAGTCCATCAGATGCCCCTTCACGAATGCTTCACTTTGATACCTCCTACGACTCCATTGGCCCATTAGGGGCTGCCCTAGCTCCAAAACGTCTATTTCCATACCCTTGGGTCACCGCGCATGCGCAGAATGCCGATATTTCAACCCCACGCCCAGTCCATCAGATGCCCCTTCACGAATGCTTCACTTTGATACCTCCTACGACTCCATTGGCCCATTAGGGACTCCCCTAGCTCCAAACCGCTATTTCCATACCCTTGGGCCACCGCGCATGCGCAGAATGCCGATATTTCAACCCCACACCCAGCCCATCAGATGCCCCTTCACGAATGCTTCACATCGATACCTCACTCGACCCCATTGGTCCATTAGGGGCTTCCCTAGCTCCAAAACGTCTATTTCCATACCCTTGGGCCTCCGCGCATGCGCAGAATGCCGATAGTTCAACCCCGCGCCCAGCCCATCAGATGCCCCTTCACATATGCTTCACTTTGATACCTCACTCGACCCCATCGGTCCACTAGGGGCTCCCCTAGCTCCAAAAAGGCTATTTTCATACCCTTCGGCCGCCGCGCATGCGCAGAAGGCCGATATGTCAACCCCACACCCAGCCCATCAAATGCCCCTTCACGAATGCTTCACTTTAATACCTCACTCGACCCAATCGGTCCACTAGCGGTCCCTACAGATTGCCGAACACTTCCACGAAAACCCACGAGTTTGGGACTACTTTCGGTCCGCAGAGGCAGACCGCATCACCGCCAGACCGCATCACCGCGGAGAAATACATGCCCCCAAGGTCACGCCCCATTCACCCAAACCGGAAGTGATGTCATACCTGCGCACAACACTCCTGCGCACACCGCCCCAATACCTCCCCAATACCGCCCCAATTTTAGGTTCTGCGCATGCGCAGTGAGGCGCTGTTACTTCTTCTTGCCGTTTGTATACTACTACTAGGAACATATGCCATAGAATAAACATCCCTGAAACATTTCCTGAAATTTATTTTTCTATTTTCAGAGTGACCAAGAAACTTCTTAGTTATGAAGACCAACTATTGTAGAGAGATAAACAAAAAGTATTACACAAAACAATTCACTTCCGGAATAAATATGGTCCAATCGCTGCAGCTGGTCTTCTATTCTCCGGTTCATCGTAGATACAAATTTGATGGGAATGATTTATATGAAGTGACAGGCTGGCGGAAGTGGTCTTTGTTGGTCTAAAGTATCTAGGGACCTGAAAGCCCTTTCAACATATATTCTGGCTTCTCATATCGATAACCATAACGCGAATCAGTGCTAGTTTGGTCAGGTGACAGTAAAAAAAAAACAATAAACGCCGAAATCTGGGTGACGGATCTTCAGCAATGTGTTTCTCGGATTTCTGGTCGCATACATCTATGGTATTGAGTGATTTTGGAAAAGTTATCTTAAGATTTTCTTGAAATTGACAAATCTTGCAGATTTCTTTTCAGGTTGCACAGCACCAAATGATCTCCTTACTATTTATGTAGTAAATTGGCCTGGAACATGTTAAAAAAAACTATTCCCAATATTTCCCGACGACTAATAGCATATATCGTTAGAAAGCCTGGCTTCTGGCTCCAAACATATCGAAAATTGAGGTGACCTTATGTACCATTTTTCCGAGTGTGTTATGAACATTTCCTGAAATTTATTTTTTTATTTTCAAAGTGACCAAGACACTTCTTAGTTATGAAGACCAACTATTGTAGAGAGATAAACAAACAGTATTACAAAAAAAACAATTCACTCCCGGAATAAATATGGTCCAATCGCTGTAGCCGGTCTTCTATTCTCCGGGATAACCCTCGGTACAAGAATCATTTAGTGGTGTGTAACCCCCAGCACGCTAGAGGCCAGACTCCATTTCCCGTGATCTTGAACATTTTCAGGGTTTATTTTCACATACTTGATGGACATTTTTTATATGTATAAACGCGTCTTGAGAGACAAATTTGTTGAGAGACAAATTAGTTGTAGCTGAAGCTTGAAATAGTAATATAGTAATAGTATTCACATAATTTACATGCTTCACCGCGTGGAAACTACATTACCGCATCAATCACCATTCAGTCATTCGAGTTGTCGATATCAGAAATTAAGAGTCGGTGTGATGGGGAGAGGGACGAAAGGCCTTTCTACCCCACAGGTTTAGACCTAGGGGGCGATCGCTTCCATCTTCCCTTCTCTTTCTACGCCTAAGACAAAAAATATAAAAACTTTAAAATGCCCAAACGTGTAGCATTATATATAAAATCGTCACATGACACAGTTCAAGAGTACAACATGGTATAGGACTATAAGAAGTGAATGCGAGTAGATGTTTTGTAGTACATGTATTTTCCTACAGCAATGTTGAATAGGTTTGAATGCTGTATCAATGATCAGTGGAAATAAAGTACAAATTCTATAGTTATTTATGTTGTGTATTTTCGTGTTTGATCTGACACAAACGAAAGTTGTAACATTTGGTCAACTCATAGCATGGCAGTACGAATGTTTAAGGGAACTGGCAAAATGTATGTTGGAGCTCTACCAAAATTAAACAAGAGCCCAAGGAGCTTCAATATACGCCTGTTTGTCTGGAATGTATTGGTCCAAATTTCAAAGTTGTTTAATAACCTTGATTGAAAGGTCTAAAATTTTGTGCTCCTGGGAATGTAACATATATCACATCTTATATTGAATGATAAACTAAAATGAGCCGAACTCTTGGTAACTAGTTGACCTTAAAGCAAGAGCCGAGAGCTCATATATGCCACACTGAAATCGATAATATTCAAACACAAGAAAATCGTAATATTCCTGCAATGAATTCATTTTAAGCGAGTGATTTTTTCATGAAGGAAGAAGATAGCGATGAAGTAAACCTTTGTTTTGAGTTAATAAACAGATATGAAGTTCTTAAAGGACGCCTCTCCCCGTTAAATTAGACAATGTATAGTTTTCATTTCACAAAGGTTTAACTAAATGTAACCAAACATGGGGGATAACTACACAGGACAAATGCCATATACATGTAGGGGAGAAACTCTGAATATTTCAACCTAACACATTTAGTCAGCTGAACTTAATTCAGTTTCAGGAACCTTGACCTTTGGCAAATTGATCTAAAAATATATGGCTCCTCTTTGCCATGCGAGTAAGGAACTCTCAAAGTTTGGTACCAATCCATACCTTGAAACTAGTGATATCGCATAGACAACAAATGTTAATGGATGAATGGGCAGAACGCAACATCGCATTACGACAGGATGATTATGTTACTTTTAATGATTTCTTGATTTTTGGGTCACAGTGACCTTGACCTTTGACACACATAATGGTATGTAACGCATATCCCTCTTATGTACCTACTGGCAGAAAAAACCTGTTATTTGTAATGACAGTGACCCTGACCTTTGACCTTGACCAAAATTTTGGTACACAACATATCGTCTTCCCTCAATGTAACAATGAACACAAAAAATCATGATTTTTATGAATTTCATGATTTTGGGGGTCAGTGACCTTGACGTTCAGCCTTGACCTACGTTTTGGTACGTGAAACATGTCCCCCTAATCTATCTACTGACACAAAAAAGTATTTTTTAAAGATTTCTTGATACTGGCGTCACAGTGACCTTGATCTAAATTTGATACATGAAACAACATCTCTCCCTAAGTTTCTCAATGGACAAAAAAATTATGATTCTTAACAATTTCACGATTTTGGGGTCACAGTGACCTTGACTTTTGAACTTGACCAACATTTTGGTATGTGCCACCTCGTGTCCCCTGATATATCCACTGACACACAAAACAAAATATTTTAAATAATTTCCTGATTTTGGGGTCACAGTGACCTTTGACTATGACCTAATTTTTGGTATGCGACATTTCATTCACCATATTGAATCCATTCACAAAAAATTAGTAATTGTTAATGATTTCCTGATTTTTAGGTCACACTGACCTTTGACCTTGATTCTTTGGTCACAGAGACCTTGACTATTGACCTGGATCTAAATTTTGGTACATGACAAAACGGCTCCCCATAACTTCTCAATGGACTCAAACAATCATGATTTTCAATAATTTCACAATTTTGGGGTCACAGTGACCTTGACCTACATTTTGGTAGGTGACACATCGTGTCCCCCTAATGTATCTACTAACACGAGAAAATGTTATTTTTAATAATTTCCTGATTTTGGGGTCACAGTGATCTTTGACCTTCGACCATGCCCTATTATTTTGGTATGTGACATTTCATTTCCCCCTATTGAATCCACTCACAAAAATAATTGGAAACTTTTAATGGTTTCCTGATTTTTCAGTCACACTGACCCTTGACCTACATTTCGTATGCAACACATCGTTCCCCCTAGGACATCCACTTACCAAAAATTAGAAATGTACATAGAAAACTGTCAATGATCAATGATTTCCTTATTTTAGGCAACAGTGAGCTTTGACCTTTGACACCGAACTAAATTTTGGCACGTGACACATCATTTTCACCTAGTGTATCCACTTACAAACAATTGCAACTGTGGAGAGAAAAAGTTCACAGATATAGACCGGACATGAACATTTCAGTGATTTCTTGTTTTTTTTTAAGCCGGTGACCTTTGACCTCGACCTTCATTAGAACTGTATATAGAAAGCTGTCCCAGATATAGACCGGACACGAGGGTGCACGTCGACAGACGGACGGACAGACAGACGGACGGAAACCGCCATCACATAATACGTCCGCCTTTTGGCTATTTTGTGACAATATCCAACATCCAATTGAGATGTAACGTTATCATCAAACTCAATATGTCAATCTATACTCAAATGGGGATTGTGGAATTTAACAATTTGGCGCTGTATTCGGGGTTCTTATATTTAACTGGGTTTATCCAGACTGACGCTCATATTAACTATAATAATGTAGGCTACATGTACAAAATAAATATAAATGTGAAACTATGGTTTTGAAATTCCATGGACATTAGCTCAATCCATTAGAAAGATATGAAAAAGGGCTGGGAAAATGGAATTAATGATATTTTGCGGTGAAAGTCCCCCTTAAACTTAATAATATTATCTAACAGTGCACATTTTCCTTTCAGTATCGACCGTATCTTGATTCTGTACATTTGCAACCGCAATGTGCCTGATCGGTAGCATTGTGAACAGTCAATCCCATTATCGGAATGACTTTGATGAAACGAAGATATTAATATGTAAGCGCCTCAATGCCCAAATTAGGAAGTTTGAATGTCCACATTGACCTGAACGCCAGGTATGGCACAACCTCCTGGAAAAGTATTGTACGACGCATTCAATCAACTTCACGGAAATGCACAATACATCTGACCTAAATCCACTACCTAAGTGTGTACACGCATGTAATATTTCTGCAACAAATAGCTTTCCCCAAGCTGTCAACTAATTTCGATCCCAGGGGACTCGTAAACCTTTCTACTGTGTCCTGGCGAATGAATGAAACTTCTTAGACTCAGAGAACTCACTCGACTGATTAACACAAATGAATCCGGGCTAAGTATGTGGTCTCAGTGCTTTATTTGTGATACATTAGGTAGACGGCACCGTCGCTTCCCTCGATAATTGGACTCTGAAAAATGGACGTTTTAGACCAATCAGACGAACTGAAATTTAACGTGCATAACTGTCTCCGCTGAACTCGGACACTGACATACTTGAAGCCTAATATGACACAATTTCATCATCAGTGGAGTACGCACTATCCGTCATGAATTCAATATCCTAGATCTTGAAAATGTCTGTAAAGCTTTGTTACACAATGAAGCATTTCATAATAAATTTTGAAGCGTTAAGTTAACAATTTTTGCTCGTTGTAGCTCCTTTCATTGATTTCCCACATGCGCGGTCTTGACAGGTTCAGCTTCATTCACGACTTCCCAGTAATATCGATTTACTATTTTATCAGATAGAAAGGGGTAACCTACTTAGCAATACTCCGAAATGTGTACATATCTTGAGATAATTTGTATCATATATCACTATCAGTGGCGTGGGAAGATGATTAGACTTGTCGGTCCGGGATGTCCCAAATACTATCCCAGCACGCTAGGAGGGCAGGGGCATTCCCTCGCCCCCACAAAAAATACAATAAAATTCCAGAGTCCATTTCTCGTGATCTGGAACATTTTCAGATTATTTTTTTCATATACTTAACAGACAACTTTTATATTTATAAACGCGAGTAGTATAGAAAGGCTATTTCAAGCCTCATTGACCTACTTATTTGTTCCCCGGGGTAAAATTTAAGGGGGAACCCAGGTTAAAGTATAGGAAGCGGCCATTTACGGCCTTTGACCTCTGAGGCCGTGTAGAGGTCAAGGTCGCTATAGTTCCAACAGGTGGCGGTCACGTGGCGGTCATGGGCATGTATTCTTCCGCGGTGATGTGGTCTGGCGGTGATGCGGTCGCGGGAAAAAGCTTCTGCGGAGAAAAAGTAGTCCCTAGACTTCAAATACGCTGCATGGTCCGATTGGGTCGAGTGAGGTATCAAAGTGAAGCATTCGTGAAGGGGCATCCAGTCATGGGTGGGTGCATGTCAAATTAGGATTTTTTCCCGAAACTATAAAAAGCGGAACACGGACTTTACTCCTAAAATAGGGGAAAACACCTATCAACCCTAGCCAAAAGAGCTGATATCGGTCCCCGGGCTTATTGGGACCTGCCTATCAAGTCAATGGGGTGGGTGCATGTCAAATTAGGATTTTTTCCCGAAAATATAAAAAGCGGAACACGGACTTTACCCCTAAAATAGGGGAAAACACCTATCAACCCTAGCCAAAAGGGCTAATATCGGTCCCCTGGCTTATTGGCACCTGTCTATCAAGTCAATGGGGTGGGTGCATGTAAAATTAGGATTTTTTCCCGAAACTATAAAAAGCGGAACACGGACTTTACCCCTACAATAGGGGTCTGTATTATACAATATAAGGGAAAATGCCTGTATGGGGTATGGGGCTGGTCAAATTTTTTTTGTGGGCTTTACTATAGCTTGTGGGGTCTAGTTTTTCTCGTCACGCCAAGAAAATGACAATGGGAAGGGTCCCGGAGCGAATTGGTGAAATTTTTGGGAAAAGTCACCGAGGTCTGTATATAGGCTCATACTGGCTATATGGGGGTAGGGGTTGTCAATTTTTTTTGTGGGCTTTACTATGGGTTGTGGGGTCTCGTTTTTCTCGTCTCGCCGAGAAAAACACACAATGGGAGGGATCCCGGAGCGAAGAGGTGAAATTTTTGGAAAAAGTCACCGAGGTCTGTAAATAGCCCTACAGGCTGGCTGGCAGGCTGTCCAACCTGGAAAATGCACACACGTTCATTGTGATATGGGTAGTTCGGTCTTGTTTTTCACGTCTCGTCATTTAGAACACGATGGGAAGGGTCCCGGAGCGAAACGGTGAATTTTTTGGAAAAGTGCCATATAGCCCATATAGCTCCATACTGGCTATATGGGGGTATAGGTTCAACCTGGGAAATTCACACACGTTCATTGTAATATGGGTTGCTTGGATTTGTTTTTCACGTCTAGTCATTTAGAACACGGTGGGAAGGGTCTCGGAGCGCAACGGTGAAATTTTTGGAAAAGTACCATATAGCCCATATAGTCCCATACTGGCTATATGGGTGTATAGGCTCAACCTTGAAAAAATTCACACACGTTCATTGTGATATGGGCTGTTTGGATTTGTTTTTCACGTCTCGTCATTTAGAACACGATGGGAAGGGTCCCGGAGCGAAACGGTGAAATTGTTGGAAAAGCTCACCGAGGTTTCGTCCCCGAGGCCCGCCCCCTGTACAGACCATTTGGTCTTTGATATATGTTGGCATTTGTGGGAAGTTGATGCTGGGTCGACATCGGGCCTTACAGACTAGTCTTTTGTGTTATATGCCGTCATTAAAGGTCAACCCAAACGCTCTGAGGTTAAAAATATAAAAAAAATAGTCCTTACGATTCTGAAAATAATGATATTTTTTTCATAATTTTGTGCAGTCTGGTTGGCGAGATATTGCCGTTTGAAAGGTGAAAATCGCTCTCCTGTCAATTCCAGCTGTGACGTCACGGAGGGAAGCCGTCTTGTAATCTCTATGTTAAAGCCGTATACCACAGTCGTAAGTAGCTGCTGATTTCTGGAGATTTTCAGAGTATCGAGGCATCATTTGTTAAATATGCCGCGACGTTGTGTAGTGGGAGGTTGCAGTTTTACTACAGATGACGGTGTTAGTATTCATTTGTGGCCTAAAGACGAGAAAATCGCTGCAAATTGGACGAAATTTGTACGCAACACGAGAGTGTGGAAAGAGGGCCCGAGCCAGTACTCGTATAATTTGCTCGTCACATTTTGACAGAAATTAGACATCATTCGAGGACATCTACAGCGTAGCAGTTGAATTCGGGTACAAACCAAAACTAAAGAGAACAGCTATTCCAACTATCCAACCTAAGAACAATCAGAATGTGACGGCAAAGAAATCGGACAAGGAGAATCTATCACGGACATCGACTGAACGAACCTAGCCTGCAAGCGAGGCCTCGGGCAGGGAGACGGCTGTACATGCCCTGCTCGCTCTCGCGTGGCATTTGTTGCTTGAGCACCTACAGGTTAGACTGGATGAGTATCTATTTCATATATATTATTTAATAATAATAAAATTATCTTTCATAAATATATATACGTTTGATATGTAAATAAATAAAAAACACCAATTGGAGTGAATGGCTGTAGATACAGAAGTGATAATAATACTTTCATAATCCCTTGACATTTGAGATTGTGGGAATATCATTCGATTTCAATTTAATTGAGGTAATTTGTCGAAAATTGAGCAAATGTGAATGCCGATCATGGGGATTATGGGAAAACAAACAAAATTCAAATCGGACGTATATCAGTAGAGTTATCAACAGTTTACTGTCCATACTGCCGAATCCCGGAGTTTATCCCTTCGAAAAGGCTGCCTCGGTCATTAACAACAATAACAACACAGATGTGCTCGTTCTTTACATCACAGAATCGTTCTACATTCAATACAGTTTGAAATATATGGACATTTGGTCTTATAGATGATGATAATAAGGTTTCCAGTCAAGTTGCATACCAATCTGTATTCAACAAACGACCTCTCCGAATCCTGTCGTCGTCGAGTTCCACGTTGTCAGAGTGGTTGTCACTGTCAGAATCGGAGCCGTACGGCTCATATTGATAGGGCTGAATTCCGCCGTTGGTCTGCAAACAACTGTTAATTTACCCGTCATCATCCTCCTCTATGTCTATTTCATCTTCTTGGCGAAAAATATTTCCATCTAAGCAGCTGATATCGCTCGAATCGACATCTGAACCGGAGCTCTGACTGCACTCGCTTTCCATTTTATCTGTTGTTTTTTCTCAGGCAACTTCCCTGCGTGACGTCATCAACCCAGCTGTGAAAGTGTGAAAAAGCCCACTTTGCTCCCATATTACGTATGTTTCTGATCAGATTAGATTTTTTTCAATATTTTTTTCATACAAAGTGAAGTATGAACTATGATTTGTAAGGATTTTTAGATCAACAAAAATTCCGTTTGGGTTGACCTTTAACATCTGACGACGATACAGCTCACCAATCTCCAATGTACGAGTTGTCACAGAGAAACAGCTCATCAATTACCAGTATACGAGTTGTCAGAGCATTTCCATCATAGCTCTCTAGATTTGTATCTAATACCGCTTATGCCGGTGCTCGGGGCCGTGTGGTCATATCATCCAAGTTGCCACATGAACAGGTACAATAAAAGCGTATCTGAGATACAACACATATCACGAATCGTTAGATTCTTGGTATGTGCTTTAGAATAAGTTAACCAGAAGACTATTCTGTGAAGTCATGTGACGCAGTCAGTATGTCGGCACCTCTTCCCACTTCCCTTATATGTGTTGTAACTGGGTAGGCCCATAGGCCTATACTGCATGGCTATGGGGGTATAGGCCCATACGGGATGGACGTTTTGGGGTCTAGGTGAGCACCTAATGATCCTATGATATCGTATGTGGTCTTATTTTGAAGCTCTCGTGGAGGAGCATCCGACTGGACTAATGGTTCGTCCGTTTTCGATAGTCTGCGCATGCGCAGTCTGGCCGTAGTATAGAAAGCGGGCATTTTGGGGGGTATGTGGGTGTCTGTTTGGGGTAGAGATGAACCGCTATGGGTCCGAATGGGTCGTGGAAGGTGTCAAACTGAAGCTTGTGTGGGTTAGAGCCAGAATGGTGTGTTTTAAGTGCAAGTCGCGTCAATTTGCGCATGCGCAGTTGGTTGTAGTAAGTAAAGTGGCCATTTTGGGGCAGTACAGGAAGGTATTTGGGGTAGAGAGGGACCATATTTGGTCCGAATGTGTCTAGGGAAGTGTCATGTTGTAGCTCTCGGGGTGTACATCCCGATTTGAGGGATGCCCGCGTCATCTGTGACGTCATCGGTGACGTCATCAGTACGAGTACTAGCGAAAGTGGGCATTTTAGCGCAGTACAGGAAGGTATTTGGGCTAGAGAGGGATCATCTTTGGTCCGAATGTGTCTACGGAAGTGTCATGTTGTAGCTCTCGGGGTGTACATTCCGATTTGAGGGATGTCCGTGTCATCTGTGACATCATCGGTGACGTCATCGGTACGAGTAGTAGCGAAAGTGGGCATTTTAGGGCAGTGAAGGAAGGTATTTGGGGTAAAGAGGGACCATCTTTGGTCCGAATTTGTCGTGGGAGTTGTCATCTTGTGGCTCTCGGGGGCACATCCCGATTTGAGGGATGTTCACGTCATTGCTGACGTCATCAGTACGAGTAGTAGCGAAAGTGGGCATTTTGGGGCAGTGAAGGAAGGTTTTTGGGGTAGAGATGGACCATCCTTGGTCCGAGTGCGTCGTGGGAGGTGTCATGTTGTAGCTCTCGGCGTGTAACCCCGATTTGAGGCATGTCCGCAGCATCTGTGACATCATTGGTGACGTCATCAGTACGAGTAGTAGCGAAAGCGGGTATTTTGGGGCAGTGAAGGAAGGTATTTGGTGTAGAGATGGACCATCCTTGGTCCGAATGCGTCGTGTGAGGTGTCATCTTGTAGTAACGCCCGCCAACACCAAGCTCACTGATTCAACGTCCTGGTGAAATAGCCCAGAAGCTCGGATTTTCTAGATATTCCATGGAATTGTCACTCATTCTTCGAAATGCAGTGACGTCCGTCGTTGCGTCTTAACAGACCGGAGAGAGTACAACAACAACAACAAGGATGAGCCATGAGAGAACAACAACAACAAGAAGTTTTTTCATATAGTTTATTCTCCCCAATGTTACATCATACCCACGCTGGGGGAGCCGCGTTGCGTATATTTACAATTCAAGAAGACATTTGCATATGTCATATTCGTTCCTGTTCGTTAGATGTATTCTTGTCCAATCAGAAGTCTCCATTTCAGAAAGTTCCATCTTCGGCCATGTTCGCTCTGAACCTTTTATTCTAATCATCGACGGGCAGGCCAGGATACCGTTGAGGCAACATATCCTCAGATAGTTGTTTGTGCATTCTGAGTATCTATCAGTGCATGGGTGAATACATTCACCCGATAGGAAGATTCCGTAATTTGGTCACGAAGAACGTGACATTGGTCACCCTCTCTACGACCCACTTGGTGCAAGACATCCAATTGGTTCACTTGGTCCAGCATCGTCTCTAGTGACCTCCGGTTAATGATGGTAAACGCTTGGTCAAATACCCGGATGTTACTGCTCGGGATAATAATACCGTCAGTGGTCCGTCTTTTTGTGACGTAAGATGTACCCGAAAGCGACATTCAATTTGAAGGCCGTAGTTTGATCTTTGAAGATGGCTTCCACGTAGCTGCGTAGACGGGTGAGGTCAGTCAGTCGGAAATTGTAGATATCTTGAATAGGGCGATTACAACACATATAAGGGAAGTGGGAAGAGGTGCCGACATACTGACTGCGTCACATGACTTCACAGAATAGCTTTCTGTTTAACCTATTCTAAGGCACATACCAAGAATCTATTAAACGATTCGTGATATGTGTTGTATCTCAGGTACGCTTTTTTTGTACCTGTTCATGAGGCAACTTGGATGATATAACCACACGGCCCCTAGCACCGGCATAAGCGGTATTAGATACAAATCTAGAGAGCTATGATGGAAATGCTCTGACAACTCGTATACTGGTAATTGGTGAGCTGTTTCGCTGTGACAACTCGTACATTGGAGATTGGTGAGCTGTATCGTCGTCAGATGTAAATGACGGAGGAAACAGTGCCATATCATGGGCCAATGGCGCTGATAGATGTCATTCACTGGATGGGCGTCCTGTAAGAGATCGCTGGGAACATCCACCGCATCTTCCAGAAAATGTTCGTTGTTGTCAGGCGTATGACTGGGAAGAGTAATGCTAGGGACCGGCTGGATATCTAGGCTCTTCTGAACTGTGGATATAGGCGGGCTCTCCGTGATCGCATCCCTAGTGCCATTCGTCTCCCCGGGTTCATCTTCAGTGGGTCTGTCCCTCCTGGGTGCCTCTTTAGTGGAAAGTTGTCCCTCATGCCGTGGTGACGGACCATGAATCAAACGCTCATGCCGTCTTAACTGACTGGGTCGTTTGAAGAGTTGACCACATTCTTCGCATGGACGCTTGGTTGGCCCATGAATTGAAAGTTCATGGCGCTGTAAATGATCCGGGCGCTGAAACGACAGTGTACATATCATACAGCTATACCGGGCGGTTCCGGCGTACTTGGTAGCCTCATGGCGGCGCAAGTATTGCAGACGAGTGAATGATTTCGAGCACGAAGTACAAGTGAACATCTTGGTGGTTGACAGAGTGTCTGATGAAACGGCCTGGCCGCTTCCCTTTTATAGCAAGCTAGCTGGTGATCTATTTTTAGCACAATCAGTTCAACTTGGACATTCCGTGTCTTTTCGGTGACGTCCGTGACTATTCGGGTACCTCCGTGTCTCTTGGTTCACCTCCGTGTCTTTTCGGTGACGTCCCTGACTCTTCGGGCACCTCCGTGTCTCTTCGGTAACCTCCGTGACATCTTCGGTCACCTCCGTGTCTCTTCGGTCACCTCCGTAACTATCCGGCTGTTCAGGTGTAAACCCCGATGTACCCGTATGAAACACACAGCTAAAGGACCCGGATAGAAATACCCGGATGTAGGCGCGAACGTCATTGACTAGAACCCGGATATACCCGGATGTAAAAGTGCCCGGATGTTTACGAATGTTCCACCATTCCGGACTTCTATCAGGTCCATGTCCAGAAGCTCTCATGTCCTGCATGTGAATAGTCATATTGTGTGTGTATGCATGTGTGTATGCGTCTGTGTGTGTGTGTGTGTGTGTGTGTTTGTATTCCCACACAACTGAGGACTCTGACTTGAATGCACACCAACCAAACGAGGACCTCCAGGACTTATGAGGACTTGCTCCCGGGTCCTCACAAGTATTTTGCTGCAAAGCAATTTATGACTGCTAAACTACCATGTGACATCGTTTTTAGAAAGTCCTCAGAAAGTGGGCAGTGCAAGACATTCGTGCTGCACGCGATTTCACGATCTCCCTCGCACACAATGAGGCAATTCCCCAGATCTTCGAATGATAGTGCTCCACGGACCGTTCGCCTTCTCCATATCATGCATATTCATTATGTGGCAATTGCACGTCACCATATCATACATATTCATTAGGTGACAATTTTACCTCCTAAACAAGAGAGCTCGCCACATACGCACTTTCCATTCCGCAGAGGCTTGATCAATTTGTATGGATGAGATAAAGATCAAGAATGTTTTTATCGTACACATGATTAATATGATGAACATGCAGGAGCTAAAAACATATTTGGCCTCTTTTTGAGGATCATCTTCTGAAATCACGGTTGCAGTATTTTCCAGCACAAAGGAAAGAATATACCGTATTCATAAAATCCGAACGTTGCCAATAAACGGTATACATGTAACTTTAACCATATTATGAACGTCCTCAGATATAACCTCTTAATTTCTTGAGGATCCTTTTTATCTCGGTCAGGCTAAATATCTCTGATAGACCTTGCAGATATAAGGTATTAATCCATTAACTTCTGGTATACTCGCAGTATATATCTGGCCTACAGGATATTGGATGGTAGATGTCTACGTATATAGTTTTTTGTTTTTATGTCATTGAGGTCAGGGTATGGCAGGAAATTAAAAACTGTCGTAACTCAGCTTGACATCATTAGTATAATAAAAATGAGTATTTATTAATTCACATACCGTAGTTTATTTATTGAAAAAATAGCCTACGTAGATCCCTACCGTCCAGTATCCCACAGGCCTACAGGCAACTGACTGGGGCGAAAATAATCCCTTTCATTCTAGGTTTGCAGGAGAGGAATAGTTTTGCCGAAGTCGAATTGGTAGAATAGCAATAGATTACTCACAGACCGAGGAGTATATTTATGTTGTCAATTTGGACAGTAGACCTATGATATATGTCCGCCAAGGCATGTACTGTTATTAAATTTTGTTGTGGAGATATCAAGAAAATTAAGTTTTGCGGGTTGAAGCATTGGAAGTTGGGGCAAAACGGAAATACGAGGCGAAATGGATTAATTGTAAGGAATTTCCAATAATTATATTCTATCGTTATAATTAGTGGAATCATTATCTTAAATCTCGCATACCAAAATATGTTTTTAATTTTGAGAAGACGGCAACAGTGAAAAAATTAAGACAAACAAATAAAATCAGTGTCAGCGGAAAACATTGTTAGTAGGCTGACAACAAATGTTTTTCCAATGGCTGCCACACCAATATTTAGATAAAATAAAAAAATAGTGCAACATTCCATTTTCATTTCTGACCTAAAATTTGAGAATATGCTAATCGGAGCAAAATGGAACCATCCCTAGAGGGGCATAATGGAACGGAGTTCCGTTTTACTCCTTATGGCCGATCCCAAGGTCAAATTCATACCAAATGCTTGTGCATGTGCATTGATGAAGTAAAGTTTTTTCAGTTTTCGGGGGCCAAAGAATACAAATTGTTTCGTCCAATTGTATCATATATATTGGCTATATATTGCCCATTAATCGGCTAAAAGATAGAAAATAATAACTGCTTTGAAATATTCGAACTCAAGAGATATAAGTAACAAAATATGGCTGACTTTTAAAATGACTTTAGGACGCCATATTCAACAGTTTTTCATTTTCGGCCGACTTTTCCACCCTTGGCAAATATATATATGCACCTAGCCTATCCATCGTACCCACAACAGTCGGATGTTTTGCTTACAATATCGTATGTTAACATTATGTTTCCTATTGGGGAGAACATGGCGTTCTGTTTTTCCCCTATCAAAGGAGGGGAGGGGGGGGGAGGAGATACGAAACACCACTCAAAATTTTTGTTTCCCCTATATACTAAATAGTAAGTACCTACTCTCTAAAAAAACTTGAGTGAACTGTTCCACTCAAGTTTGAATGAAATGTACCTCTTCACTCGAACTTGAGTTAGTTTTCACTCAACTTGAGTTACTTTTCACTCAACTTGAGTTAAAACCACTCAAGTTCACTCAACTTGAGTGGGATCAATTCCCACTCTTATGCTTGAGTGAATGTCACTCAAGTTGAGTGCATTTAACTCAAGTTGAGTGAAAAGTAACTCAAGTTGAGTGAAAAGCTCATCCAAGTATACTGAGTGGGATCAATTTCCACTCTTACTTGAGTGAAATATCACTATCACTCAACGTTTTTTAGAGAGTATAGATAAACAGCATTTCGTCGGTTTATTATTTAATACTGAGTACGGTATGCATCTTCAAAATCCATCTCATTGCATATCAAGGCCATACTGTATAGAGCATGAGTGATCGCTCAAAGTTAGAAGTTCCTTTTTGCCCCACCATCCCCAAAAACCAGCATGTCGTCACTTACCCCGACCTGGCCTGGGTGTGGGGGGGGGGAGGGGCACTTTCCCCTCCCCCCCCTTGTTGTTTTTTTGCTCCTATCTCCGGAACGACAAAAAATTAAGAGCTGAAACTTCGTGACCTTTTAGATTGTCATATTGGGGTCATTTTGAGCCTATTTGCATGACTCGGGGGAGCAGAGGATCACGGGTAAATTCAAAATGGCAGCCATGTGAGGTACCAGAAATGTGATGTTTTCGTCATATATCTTAAAAAAATTTCCTTATCTGCATGGAAAAGTGGGTAAAATCTATTTTATTTCATATCAGACTATTATTTACGAATTTGTCATGCAGTTTTTGCGAAGAAAGTAAACGAGATATCCTGAAGGATCTTGGCGCCCACCATTGTCCGATAATTGTAAGCTAATGACTAGAGGATCTTTTTGTCCATTGTTACTAAGAACAAACGAATGATTTGTAATTTTGTTTACAGAATTTTGAATCTGAGCGGAAAAGATCGAAAAAGGCCACTGAAAAACACCAAGATATAATCTAAGTTTCAGGAGTTTCAAGATTTCTAGAAACTGTACTTATGTCGGTTAGCAAAGTTAGTCTGAAAGTGAATGTACATGTACGGAGGATCCTTCGCCTTTGTTTTTTAGTATTTTTTTCATTTATTTTTTTGCACGTGTCATCATTGGGTACTGGAAGCGAAGACCAACCTCTTTGACGCTTTGGCATGAGCTATGAAACATACTTAAGATTTTATAATCAGGAACGAATGCTAATTCTGTTCTGTTTATTGGGCTATTTTGAGATATCTCTTTTAAAATACCATGCTCGAAAATAGTAAGATGGCTACAATACTTACTACTGAAGGGATCCGGTCTGCGAAGTAATGTTGAAACTTCGAAAGTGCCTGAATCCTGATTATCTCCCTTGGATCAAGATGGCTGCCTGGTGGCCATATTGGATTTTCGAATCGGACCAGAAAAGGTATCTTGCACAACTAGACGCCAAGGGGAACCTGTGTACCAAATTTGAGAAAGATCCATGCAGTAGTTCCTGAGAAATTGCAATAACAAGGTTTCATAGGGAAATCCAAGATGGCTGCCTGGTGGTCATATTGGATTTTCGAATCGGACCAAAAAAGGTATCTTGCACAACCAGACCCCAAGGAGAACCCGTGTACCAAATTTGAGAAAGATCCATGCAGTAGTTCCTGAGAAATCGTGATAAGGTTTCATGGGGAAATCCAAGATGGCTGCCTGGTAGCCATATTGGTTTTCCGAATCGAACCGAAAACGGTATCTTGCACAACTAGACCACAAGGGGAACCTTGTCTACCACATTTGAGAAAGATCCATGCAGTAGTTCCTGAGAAATCGCAATAACAAGGTTTCATGGGAAAATCCAAGATTGCTGCCTGGTGGCCATATTGGATTTTCGAAACGGACCAAAAAAGGTTTCTTGCACAACTAGACCCCAAGGGGAACCTGTGTACCAAATTTGAGAAAGATCCATGCCGTAGTTCCTGAGAAATTGTGATAAGATTTCATGGGGAAATCCAAGATGGCTGCCTGATGGCCATATTGGTTTTTCGAATCAGACCGAAAAAGATATCTTGCACAACTAGACCCCAAGGGGAACCTGTGTACCATATTTGAGAAAGATCCATGCAGTAGTTCCTGAGAAATCGCGATAACAAGGTTTCATGGAGAAATCCAAGATGGCTGCCTTGTGGCCATATTGGATTTTCCATTCGGACCGAAAAATGTATCTTGCACAACTAGACCCCAAGGGGAACCTGTGTACCAAATTTGAGAAAGATCCATGCAGTAGTTCCTGAGAAATTGCAATAACAAAGTTTCATAGGGAAATCCAGGATGGTTGCCTGGTGGCCATATTGGATTTTCGAATCTGACCAAAAAAGGTATCTTGCACAACCAGATTCCAAGGGGAACCTGTGTACCAAATTTGAGAAAGACCCATGCACTAGTTCCTGAGAAATCGTGATAACAATGTTTCATGGGGAAATGCAAGATGGCTGCCTGGTGGCCATATTGGATTTTCGAATCGGACCAGAAAAGGTATTTTGCACAACTAGACCCCAAGGGGAACCGGTGTACCAAATTTGAGAAAGATCCATGCAGTAGTTCCTGAGAAATCGTGATAACATGGTTTAATGGGGAAATCCGAGATGGCTGCCTGGTGGCCATATTGGTTTTTCGAATCGGACCGAAAAAGGTATCTTGCACAACTAGACCCCAAAGGGAACCTGTGTACCAAATTTGAGAAAGATCCATGCAGTAGTTCCTGAGAAATCGCGATAGCAGGGTTTCATGGGGAAATCCAAGATGGCTGCCTGGTGGCCATATTGGATTTTCGAATCGGACCGAAAACGGTATCTTACACAACTAGACCACAAGGGGAACCTTGTGTACCAAATTTGAGAAAGATCCATGCAGTAATTCCTGAGAAATCGCAATCACAAGATTTCATGGGGAAATCGAAGATGACTGCCTGGTGGCCATATTGGATTTTCGAATCGGACCAAAAAAGGTTGCTTGCACAACTAGACCCCAAGGGGAACATGTGTACCAAATTTGAGAAAGATCCATGCCGTAGTTCCTGAGAAATTGTGCTAAGATTTCATGGGGAAATCCAAGATGGCTGCCTGGTGGCCGTATTGGTTTTTCGAATCAGACCGAAAAAGATATCTTGCACAACTTGACCCCAAGGGGAACCTGTGTACCAAATTTGAGAAAGATCCATGCAGTAATTCCTGAGAAATCGCAATCACAAGATTTCATGGAGAAATCCAAGATGGCTGCCTGGTGGCCATATTGGTTTTTCAAATCGGACCGAAAAAGGTATCTTGGACAACTACACCCCAAAGAGAACCTGTGTACCAAATTTGAGAAAGATCCATGCCGTAGTTCCTGAGAAATCGCGATAACAAGGTTTCACGGGGAAATCCAAGATGGCTGCCTGGTGGCCATATTGAATTTTCGAATCGGACCAAAAAAGGTATCTTGCACAACTAGACCTGTGTACCAAATTTGAGAAAGATCCATAAAGTGGTTCCTGAGAAAACGCGATAACAAGAATTGTTTACGGACGGACGGACTGACGGGACGGACGACGGACCACGGACGAAAAGCGATTCTGGTGATGGTGGGCTAAAAATTCGAAAATTCTGACCAACATTTTTTTTTTCGAAAATGACGTCACAGTGACGTCATCATGGCGGCCATCATTGATTTGTTTACATTTTCTTGTACCGCTTGACCCAATGATATAGTGGGGTAAGATTCAGTCCTCTAGCCTTAGCGATAGCGAAAATATATAGGGGAAGCATTTCCGTCCCTCCCCAGGCTGCGGTACACCCCAAATCGCCCGAGCCAGATAGGGTTAAAAAAATATTTAATTTTAAATGTCACGTACAATATGGCGTCATCTCCATTACACCAAATCAATTTCTACACTCGCACTTCGAACTTCCCAGATTCAAAGTCAGAACGTTTAAATTGGTTTGATGAATTGAAGAAGATGTGGGGTACGTAACTGTTATGTCTTATGCGTTATTTTTTTTTTATTTTTTTTTTTTTGCTCTGTCTAGAAAACGAGAGATCCTGAAGGATCTTGGCGCCCACCATTGTCCGATAATTGTAAGCTAATGACTAGAGGATCTTTTTGTCCATTGTTACTAAGTACAAACGATTGATTTGTAATTTTGTTTACAGAATTTTGAATCTGAGCGAAAAGGATCGGAAAAGGTCTCTGAAAAACACCAAGATGTAATCTAAGTTTCAGAAGTTTCAAGATTTCTAGAAACTACTTATGTCGGTTGTTATAATACAAGAGAAATGAGCAAAGTTAGTCTGAAAGTGAATGTACATGTACGGAGGATTCTTCGCCTTTGTTTCGTAGTATTTTTTTTATTTATTTTTTTGCACGTGTCATCATTGGGTACTGGAAGCGAAGACCAATCTCTTTGACACTTTGGCATGAGCTATGAAACATACTTAAGATTTTATAATTAAGAACGAGTGCTAATTCTGTTCTGTTTATACGGCTATTTTGAGATATCTCTTTTAAGATACCATGCCTGAAAATAGTAAGATGGTACACTACTTAATACTGAAGGGATCCGGTCTGCGCAGTAATGTTGAAACTTCGAAAGTGCCTGAATCCTGATTATCTCCCTTGGATCGAAACATGCAATAGTCTACAGTTGTCGAGTTGTGACGTCGAGTCACAAGAGTGACGTCCCTTCATGTAGCCGATCCGCCGGCAGACGAAAGGGTGGAGCAGTTCACTTGCTACTGCATGGACTAAAGAAAGCTGATTTAAAATTTGAAGAAATACATTTTAATTCCGAATTATTTGAACTCCTTGATATGGAAGGTGAAGGTATGGATATTCTCTATAGTCAATATATAGAATATGCGCCACCGTTTGATCTGCCGACTCTTGTGATGCAACGTCACAACTCGAGAATACCGAATTATTTTGAAGCGTAACTTGGATTTTCGAATCGGACCAAAAAAGGTATCGTGCACTACTAGGCCCCATGTGGGACCTGTGTACCAAATTTCAGAAAGATCCACGAAATATTTCCTGAGAATTCACGGTAACAATGTTTCAAGGGGAAATTCAAGATGGCCGCCTTGTGGACATATTGGATTTTCGATTCGGACCGAAAAAGGTATCTTGCACAACTAGACCATAAGGGGAACCTGTGTACCAAATTTGAGAAAGGTCCATGCAGTACTTCCTGAGAAATCACGATAACAACTTTGCATGGGAAAATCCAAGATGGAATTTTCGAATCGGACCAGAAAAGGTATCTTGCACAATTGAACCTGTGTATCAAATTTGAGAAAGATCCAGGCAGTACTTCCTGAGAAATCATGATAAAAAAATCTAATGGGAAAGTCTTAAGATGGCCGCCTGGTGACCATATTGGATTTTCGATTCGGACCGAAAAAGGCATCTTGCATATCGAGACCCTAAGGGGAATCTGTGTACCAAAATTGAGAAAGATCCATGCAGTAGTTCCTGAGAAATGACGATAAAGTTTCATAGGGAAATCCAAGATGGCTGCCTGGTGGCTATACTGGATTTTCAAATCATACCAGGAAAGGTATCTTGCACAACTAGATCCCAAGGGGAACCTGTGTACCAAATTTGAGAAAGATCCATGCAGTAGTTCCTGAGAAATCGCGATAAGCTTTCGAGGGAAAATCCAATATGGCTGCCTGGTGACCATATTGGTTTTTCGAATCGGACCGAAAAGGTATCTTGCACAACTAGATCCCAACGGGAACCTGTGTACCAAATTTTAGAAAGATCCATGCAGTAGTTCCTGAGAAATCGCGATAACAAGGTTTCATGGAGAAATTCAAGATGGCTGCCTTATGGCCATATTGGATTTTCGATTAGGACCGAAAATGTATCTTGCACAACTAGACCCCAAGGGGAACCTGTGTACCAAATTTGAGAAAGATCCATGCAGTAGTTCCTGAGAAATTGCAATAACAAGGTTTCAAAGGGAAATCCAAGATGGCTGCCTGGTGGCTATACTGGATTTTCGAATCGGACCAAAAAAGGTATCTTACACAACTAGATCCCAAGGGGAACCTGTGTACCAAATTTGAGAAAGATCCATGCAGAAGTTCCTGAGAAATCGCGATAACAAGGTTTCATGGGGGAAATCCAAGATGGCTGCCTGGTGGCCATATTGGATTTTCGAATCGGACCAGAAAAGGTACCTTGCACAACTAGACCCCAAGGGGAACCTGTGTACCAAATTTGAGAAAGATCCATGCAGTAGTTCCTGAGAAATCGCGATAACAAGGTTTCATGGGGAAATCCAAGATGGCTGCCTGGTGGCCATATTGGATTTTCGAATCGGACCAAAAAAAGGTTTCTTGCACAACTAGACCCCAAGGGGAACCTGTGTACCAAATTTGAGAAAGATCCATCTAGTAGTTCCCGAGAAATCGCGATAACAAGGTTTCATGGGGAAATCCAAGATGGCTGGCTGGTGGCCATATTGGATTTTCGAATCGGACTAAAAAAGATTTCTTGAACAACTAGACCCCACGGGGAACCTGTGTACTAAATTTGAGAAAGATCCATGCAGTAGTTCCTGAGAAATCGCGATAACAAGAAATTGTTTACGGACGGACGACGGACGGACGACGGACGACGGACCACGGACAAAAAGCGACAGGCTAAAAAAATTACAGTCACAAAGAAAGTCCATGCAGACCGAAATAAATAAAAAAATCGATGTGATAGAAGAAGCGTCTTACATTTTACATTTTTTAGCAGTATTTTGATTCCGTTCTGACATTTATACGCTAATATTTTCATGTGACAAATAGATTATCATACTCATGATCATAGTCTTGGGTTCGTTCCATATGGATTCATGTTTCATATCATCCCAACTCATGGTTCGTCGAAGATATGGAGTATGGAGTAAACAGGTCTGTAATATGAAGATAGGTTTCAGGTGAGTTTTATCAGTCATGTGATACAAATCAGATAAATTACACTCATAATCTATATATGTATCAACGTCATGGTAATATTTCTGTATCGATAGGCCTACTCCTGGACTAACGGAAGTTAAAAATATCTGTATAGAAAAATCAATCTTATTAAAATCATATCCAAATATATTCGGAGAGAAATAGATCTTATGTTATTCATTGTCGAGAACTCAGAATAAACACGATCATTGTCGCTTTCAAAATTTTTATTTTCACAATATTACATGATTACTCAGACTCGGGCTCACTGGCTCGTTCTCTAACCCAGAAACTCTGGCTGTGATAGGTGAATAAAGGTAAGGGGGCGTGGCATTCCTATCACAGCCCAGATAGAGGATGGGTTAAATTTTCGCGATAAAAATTTATGTCGCAACAAGCGGCCTTTCAGCCGCTGACGAAAATAACGAAACGGGAGAGAAAAAATATGCCAATTTGATACAGTTTGACTGACCTGAGCTTCTTTGTCCATGTACCATCTATCATGCTGACAAAATGTGATCAAATGTGTGAGAAAAAACCTCCATTGATTTTAACGTTTTCGCGCCTTTCCGACATCTTGTGAAAATATGACCTTCGCTATTTTTATGTCGTGACCTTTCTGATCACGTGAATAAACAGACGCTGCTATTGGTTTAAAACCCGCATGGATGACGTGAGTCAAAAGGTCAACCCCATTCTGCGCATGACCCTTTAAACTGTGGAGAAAGAAACACGACGGTTTTGTTGACAAAATCCGTGTTTGATGGGAGACTCCCTCTAATTAAAGGAGTCATTAGGTGGTTGTATAGTGCTGGAGATGCCAAATCATATTATTTATTCGATAAACTGCTTTTTGTGCCTCTGTCTCAATTCCCCACGCCGTGTGCAGTTAAAGATCTTGTTTATTTATTTATTTATTATTTTTTTCCTTTTCGGTCTGTATTAGTGATTCGGGCTAAGGGGTCAGCACCCCCACCCCCCCCCCAAAAAACAGACTCCTTAGCCGATGTTTTCGGGCTAGCTCGTGTATGGAAGGTGTTTCCTAATTATTTATTGAAATTTCTTTACTTCCTGGAATGTATTCATCATCGCTACACATTTTCTATCGTTTATTTACGTCTTACGAGAAAAATTCTATAGTCTGTAGAGGTTACGATAAAAATTATGTCATATTGAACACATTTGTTTTTGAACACGACAAAATGGTTTAATGTGATCATGTTCATCGTAGTGTATTAGGTAGTGTATCTTTGTGAATAAATTTTGTCTTATCTTATTTTTAAAAGTGGAGAGGGGTCCTATTCAACGCTATACAAATGTCCAGCAGACAACTAAGCAACAAACGCTAAGCAATAACTCCTCCTTCAAATGGATTTTGCTTTAATTTTCCCACGAAACGATCACCCTGTCAAGATAGGCCTAGCTATATAGCTCAGTGGTTGATGTAAATCTAGCTGCTTATGTCGGATGTCATATTTGAATTTTGGGTGTTTCAAAATGATCATATATCATTTCCGTTAAAATATGTCTAAATGGATAAAATAACTCAGTTAAACCTGTGACGGAATTATTGTGGCACATTTCCAAGCGAGGTATTTCCTCTGTTTTGAAATCTTAAAATTTTGAATGACAATACCCTATATGGCATTGCCACTCTATTCCTAACTGAAATTTATTATGTGAAGGACCCTAAAAGGGACAGTTTCTCATGCCGATACGCATCATCGGGTGCCTCTTCATGATTATCGTACCATTAAAAAACAAATGTATGTTGCCCTTAGACATAAGCAAAGATTTACTATTCCGTGATTCATCTATGTTTCGAAAACATCATTTCTAAAGATTACCGATAACTTTTAAAACCCGTCTATAAACACAGTTTAATCTCTCTGTCTTGAAAGGATATTTTCGTCTAGTTGGCAGTGTTTATATACCGGTACATGTACGTAGCGTTATCATACACTATTATAATGAGGGTTAAAACACTAAAACATGAATTGCACTGTCACGGAATAACAGTTTGGAAGGTATACTTAAAACTTTGAAGTTCTCGTTACCGATATTGAAAACGTCTTCTGTCCACGCACACTTTATACGTCTTATAGCTTTATTACTGCTATCAAGTTTCAAATGAATTATAATATCCTCCGTAATATTGCAGATGTTTCGTTATAGAATCTTTGGAAATGTCCGTGACGGAATCACAGTGAAAGTTATCTAGAATTTCTTGTCTAATATTTGTTGCTCCCCATTTTCTTTTCTGAGTAATTAGTGTATATTATTTATACCAACGAATAGGCCTATACCGTACCGGAAAATAGATCAATGTAGCATGTTTAAGGATATCTACAATAAAAACGTTCTCGATCATCATCTCATCGATATAGTGTTATCTAGCCTCTGCGGAATAGAAAGTGAGTATCTGGCGAGCTATCTTGTTTAGGAGGTGAAATTGTCACCTAATGAATATGCATGATATGGAGAAGGCACACAACACATTCTCGTCTCGCGACACTCCCTACTGCGAGAAAGAGTCTCACGTGTAAATAGGAGCCATCCCCTCCCCCCCAAATTTGGGGGTGAGTAGGCGGCGTATGATTTTCACCGTCTGTATCCGGCTTGTCATTGACCTGCTGACTTCGCCGAGTTAGAAGCGAATTGCTAAACATAACGTGGGCTATATAATTGGAAAACGACTCTTTCCGTTTCGGAGCATATTAATCGCGAACAAATTATTGTCGGTATGTATACTTGGCCGTGAAAGCGAGTTATCTAATACAGGAAGTAGTTCGCACAGTTCCGATCGATTCTCAAAGAGAGCTGTGTCTACCGCAAGACGGTACATCTTCGGAAAATTTAT
>JAVTVY010013582.1:0-50467 GCA_036873755.1 Hanleya hanleyi
CCGCTTCATTTTTATAGAGATAGAGATCTAAATAAGATGTGCCTGTAGGGTTATCTGTAGTTTCCTTCAAATCCAGTGAAGGTGGATATATATCCTTCACTGCGTCATTTATATAGCGATTATCCACAGCGAGAAGATCGTCTATATAAGATCGTCTCTTGATACACATGTACATTGATGCTGTATACTAAGTTTCGTATAGAACACTGAAATGGTATCAGAGATATACATCATTAAAGATTTTGCATAAATTAAAGATGGCCACCAAGGTTTCCGCCCAATCAGAGAAACCAGAACTGTCATTTGTCTTAAGTCTCTTGATGCATCGATGATGTATACCAAATTTTACATCGTGTACTTGAACGGTATCAGAGAACGAGATCATTAATGATTTTGCATAAATTAAAGATGGCCGCCCATCCTTCTCCCCACTCAGAGGAACTGATGTGGTTATGCATTACAAGTCAGTTGATACATCGATGCTGTATACCAAGTTTGGTATAGAACACTTAAATTGGATCAGAGATATATATCATTAAAGTTTTTGCATAAATTAAAGATGGCCGCCAAGGTGTTCGGTCAATCAGATCTCGATGCAAAGTATCTAGATGTATCGATGATGTATACCAACTTTCATATAAACAACTGAATGGTAACAGAGATATGTATCATTATCGATTTCGCATAAATTAAAGATGGCCTCCAGGATTTCCAGCCAATCAGAAAAGCCGGTTTGGTAATTCATTGAAAGTTGCTTGATGTATCGATGATGTATACCAACTTCCGTATTGAACAGTTCAATGGTTTCCGAGATATGGACCATTATCCATTTCGCATAAAATTAAAGATGGTCGACAAAGTTTTCACCCAATCGGGTTCCAATTAAATAGGCTTCTGGTCCTTGACTAGGTAAATAAGCATACCAAATTTGGAATTCTTCAGTGGAACCGTTCTCCGGCTATCTCGCTCACGTACAGACGTACGGACGTACGGACAGACGGACGTACAAGACGACGACAATACCCCATGGCCAAAATTGGCCGAGGGGTAAAAAATGGTCATTTGGCTTACAAGGGATGTGAATTATAACACTGGGAATGTTACATTCATGTTCAGAAAAATAGAATTACTTTTCCCTGATTAAATAGCAAATTTCCATTTTTGTGAAAACAAAATATTATTTTGAGATGCAAAAATGCATCTCCATGATTCGCCAACACCACCAAAATCTTGTCAGTCCTTTGCCTATCTTGCAAGATCATTATACCCAAATTTCATGGAAATCAAACACGTTGTTTAGAATTGAGGTTTTGACGTTAAGTCAGATAAATGAGATTTTTCATTTAAATGGCAATTTGATTCGCACGGAAAGGGAATTATCATGTCGGCAATCCTATATTTATGCTTGGCAACCTAGAATAGAACAGTTTTTAAATATTTCTCCAAGCGAATTTGTGAATTTTCATTTGACGAAAAACTTTTTTTTTTGAGACGCAAAAAACTTGCCTTTATAATTATGCCAGCTACACCAAAACCTTTTCAGCACATTGACTATCCTTCAAGACCATTGTAATAAAATTTCAAAGAAATCAGACAAGCCGTTCAGACGAAATCGTCAGAGAAAGGTTTACATATGCTCTGACTACAACGCCACCTAGTGGTGAGCATGAGTATCGAAACACAACCAGACAAATTTTCCAGGCCTAAAGAGATAGCACACCAAGTCTGAACCGAAAATATTTACTGTTTCAGAGATATTCACGTTTAAAATCGCGGCGGCGGCGGCGGCGGATCCGGCGGAGCCGTTTCTCATGAAAACATAAGAGCATCCACTTTGTGGAAATGCTCTAATCAGAGAGCAAACTCCCCTGGTGCGTATCAGCTGTTTTTTCCAATGCATGGCAAATATTATCGAAGCGATTGTCATGTAATACAAGGACTATCTGCTGAGCCATCTTTTATAGGACGGTCAAAATGCAGGTAGGGAAAAAATTTGACAAATGATAGTTCCAAACGATAAAACTTCCTCTGTATTCAGTTAGCCATTCGTCATGTCGATGGTTCGCACAGTATCTCAAATGCTGTGTAGGGTGGTATTGTTCGAGGTTTTGCAAACCGTTTAGTGAAATATAAAAATTCATATCTTGAAATCTACAGCGTCCACAATCTTGCTACATGTACACTAAATTGTATATATCACGTACTTTCTAACCCGAGTTCGACATATCATGCGATGATAAAAAAAAACGTGTGAAACTTACATGTATATATAGTCAAAAAAAAACGGAAATTGGCAGAAATTTTCAATACGATCGGGTGACGAAAAATTAGCCCGTGATCGCTTTCAAAAATTCGTAACTCGATCAATACCGAAGCTTGTTATTTGAAGGCCATCCACGGAAATATGTATACTTCCTATGGATTGAAAACAAAACTATTGACTATTTACACACACACACACAAAGGCGTTTTTCGCATGTAAACGTCACAGTCTGTGAGATACTGTACCATTCACATGGCAAGCTTCTAACTGAATACAGAGGAACTTTGGTCGTATTGAAACTACTATTTTGTCAAATACCTGCATCTGACGATAAAATAAACAATGAACAAATAAAAAATAAATGAATAATGTGGCGGAATTTTGGGTGATCTTGGTCAGTGGTAGCGCCTTATTGATATCTAGATCATAGACATATCCTCAGTTACTTTGCCGAGCGGAATTCCAGATTGATACTTGTGATCAACTGATATCTTCTCAAAGCTATTCTGTATGCGATGTACCTGGTAATCAATCTTTATACCATCTGTCCTCTCAAGATAATCTGTCTTATCACCTGCCTTCGGTAGGTGATTATCCTTCTTTCCATCGATCTCCAGAAGGCACCGCTATAAGTGGGTTTTAAGACTGTACGGTATGTCTGTATGTCATCTTGTCAGATCGTAATGATGTACCCCTCAAAAGTTAATGTCCACTCCAGTGTTTTAATTTCAACAAAGTAACGGTGAAGTGTTATTCAAAACAGCTTAAATTGGTGTTGCTAAGTGAATAACTTTTTTTTTTTTTTTTTTTTTTTATTATTATGCTGCTGAATAGCATGTCAGATCTATTTCTATGTATATCTTATGTTTTATCTTTTTATGTTCTTATTTATCTCGTTATCCTAGTCGGTAAAACTAGCCTTTGAGCTAATGTTTGTATTTAGAAACACTGACTTTAAATAAAACTTGAAATGAAATGAAAAAGTATTCTTCAATACAAAGATTTAATATTTCATTACCTTGGTATAGGGATGATATTTCCTTTATGGTATGATGAAGCTTGGATGATAGTGGGAGCATATTGTAACAATAGTTAAATGATTACCGGATGATAGTTCAATGATAACTTGATGATATCTGACAGTTTCACTGGAATGATAACTCAAAGATAACTGGGTGCTCATTGATATGATAACCAGATGATTACTAAATGATCACTGCATGATAGTTTAATGATAACTGGATGATAACTGACGGTTTCACTGGAATGGTAACTTGATGATACCTGGATGTTCATTGATATGATAACCAGATGATAACTGCATGATCACTGCATGATAGTTCAATGATAACTGGATGATAACTGACAGTTCCACTAGAACTGTACAGTATCTCACAGACTGTGACGTTTACATGCGAAAACGCCTTTGTGTGTGTGACTGTAAATAGTCAATAGTTTTTCAATCCATAGGAAGTATACATATTTCCGTGGATGGCCTTCAAATAACAAGCTTCGGTATTGATCGAGTTACGAATTTTTGAAAGTGATCACAGGCTAATTTTTCGTCGCCCAATCGTATTGAAGATTTCTGCCAATTTCCGGGTTTTTTTTACCATATATGCATGTAAGTTTCAGATGTTTTTTTATCATCGCATGATATGCCGAACTCAGGTTAGAAAGTAAATGATATATACAATTTAGTGTTCAAGTGTTCATGTAGCAAGATTGTGGACGCGGTAGTTTTCAAGATATGAATTTTTATATTTTACTACACCGTTTGCAGAACCCCGCACAATAGGCAGCCTTTGAGATACTGTACGAAAGACGTTGGTAGCGGTCAACGTTGGTCAGCCACGGTTGGGCCAACATTGGCCTGCCACCGTTGGGCCAACATTGGTCAGCCACCACTTGGCCAACATTGGCCAGCCAACCTTGAGCCAACATTAAAATCATGAGCTACATGTATTCAGCTCGTATATACGAAATATATGCTGTAATTTGTAGTGCTGGGATCAAACACGAATGATTAATGCATGCGTGTTGAAACCAGAGGCAGAATTACCCGATGGATATCTTCATGGACAACTGCTTGATTAATATCGGAACAATGCATAGAACTCACATGCATAAACTTATATCATTCATTATCAAGAATTTTTTATCCTGAGAGAAAATTTCACTCAAAATCTTTTCTTGAAAAATTACATAGTAATTAGTACTAGTAATAGATGGTTTCTTAACAAATGACCAATTAATTGAGCCCGTCACAAACACCATTTGTTACGACACAGAAATAAAAATGCAAGTTTTGCAACAACACTTCATTCATCGACTGATCGCTCATTTCTCAACTTTATAGATGTTCTGCGGCAAACAAAATCCATCTTCTTTGATCAAACATAGGTAAAATAGCAGATGGCATTCAAATGAGTGTCAATCAATTGTGGACTGGCTCTCTCCTCAAACTTCTTTCTATTCTCAGTCGCCTGGTTTATTGTTTCGTTCGATCTTGTTCCAACGTACAGCATCCGCAATAAGAAGACAGAACTCATGAAACACAAAGATTAAAGTTTTAATTACTGCGAAGAATCGAACTAGATGTTTCCCCAATTTGAGATACTGAGTAGCTAGCAGGTCCCCGTCATGTGGTGTCTGCAGGAAGCATATATTTTAACACCCAGTTGTCTCACCATAAAATATATTTTGTGTGGCAAATGTTGATGAGAGTTTCCTGGACATGTTTCCGGATCATTACTCTCAGTATCTCGACAGAGAAGTAAAATGAGTTGAAACAGGTTAACTTTGTCTACAATCACGACTATTTCTGAATGATGAAGATAAGTGATGACTATCCTGAATAACACACTTTTATTATCAGTTTATAACGTTTTGACCCCGTTTCGGATCGATTTCCTAAAAGTTGCATCCCTTCAAAACTTCGTCAATAAATATCCAAGAAACTGAATCAAATGTTTTTTTCGAGGTCGATTAATAAAAGTAAACCAGGAATATCGTTCTCTGTTAATAGTAGCCAGCATTAAGTCACACACGAATCTGATATTTTCTACTATATGCCTTCTTTTTACAAATCTCTTTTCATCATCGTTTATTAATTTTTCAGTACATATTTTATTCTGTTAGAAATACGTGACGATGCCAGTTTATAAAATTAAATTTAGTAGAGTTTTGTGTCTCAGTTCTTCAGATACTTGCTGGGGTTCCCTGGCTTGGGAGACAAGTTATTACTCCCTGTCTAGCACTCGCCGACAGCTTTTCGCAGGGAGTTAATAGCGCGCAAACTGACGAAATAGCCTATTAGTAACGGAAATTTTATTTAATTTTTAGTCCCTGCAGATGGTTCTTCTATAAAAATCTTGCGATATTTTCGTTCATTCTGTATTTTCATTTCGAAGCCCCGACACGAGAAAAAGTGATATAAATCAACAGATACAAATGTCATGTCCCATCACAGCCCAGGAAGAAAATACTATGAGTTTTGCTTCATATTATTTTTAATTTATATAAGCGTAATAGTCTACATTACTTTGCTCTCGGCAATGTGCCCATTAGGAAAACTTTAGCCGGGCCTGATTCAACAGCCATATAATAGTGTTCAACCATATAACGCATAACGTATAGCTCATTTTTGGGGGCTACATGCACGTGTTACATCCGGAAACTTTTCTTCCTGTGACTTACGCGGAATTTATTACACATGTACACCTCGTGGGCATTAAGGACCATCTATGGTCGCCACTGACCCTAAAAAATGTCTGATATTTTTGACAGTGGGAAGCCAAATATCATTTACATGAAAATGCCTACTTTGGGGAGCTCATTTACATGAAGATGCCTATTTTAAATAAAGTGAAATACATAAAAAAAATGTAACTATTCTATTAGCTATCATTTACACAATTATGTGTAATATTGGCAATCCCAAAACAGGGAAATCTGAATATATTCACTCTTCAAGAGACTGTTAATAGTGAATAATGCGTGTCATTCTATCGTCGCTGAGTAAATAGCTGAGGAAGCTCAGATAACCTTCAAATTGAGGTTCTATTTCAGCTGTATGATGTCTTTCTGCTCCTGTCATATTGAGGAATCTAATATGGCGGTATAGGTGGCGGAGGGGTCATTTTGGCTCTCGCTATGGACTTATTTTTGGACGAAACTACATGCGTTTTTAACCGTGAGGGCTGCTGGGCTTCATCGTGAACATCTGGTGAATATGATTGTGAGACGTTTGTATTAATACGTGAGATATCACGACTGGTATCTGTGAAAATATTTTGAAAATATATATGCCTGCTATGTTCTGACCACCATTAGCCGAAGCCCATATTCTTTCCTGGACTTGAGGCCCATTGTTCTGCACAAGCGAAAGACAATTGCCCATTCTACTGTGAACTATTATAAGCCATTGCCTTTGTTCCCACATTACCTACATACTATAAGCTGTATTACGGCTGTACAAGTTAGCGTTCGAGATTAGCTCACCCAGTGTAAATGGGGCGGAATAAGAGCAAAAAACGAAAGATCAAAACAGGTGAAAAGGAAGGTAAATCACGGCAAACACCAGAATACAGTCCGGAGAACGACTCGGAAAATTACCAGCAACGGACATACCTGGATCTTACCTCTGGTCAAGTAATAACGTCACCAGACATGTCTCAACCCCAGGGAACTTCTTACATCGTCACAGGGAGCTCGGCACAAAATACGCCCCAAAACTTCGCTCAGTTGCCCATGTTTCATCTCGGCACTCCAACGACTACACCGACAGCAGGTACTGTACCCCATATACAAAGTACACCGACGACACCTAATGTTGTACCAATATCAATGTATCAAATACAGGATATTGTAAGTCGGCTAAGCAGCATGGAGCTATCAATGAAGAAAATTGACAAACTGGACCAATTCGAGAAGACCTTAACAATAATGAACGCTACCATGGTGAAAATTAACGACCGAGTCACAGCATCAGAAGAGAAACTGGCAGTCGTAGAAAAAACAACTGAATACATAAGTAAAAACTACGATGACATATCAAAACGACAAACTGAGCAAACAAAAGACATCCGAGATATCAGAGTGCAGTTGGTCAAACTCCAGGGAGCAATAAATGATGCCAAAAATGAAATTTCAGACCTCACGACCGAGAATGCAGCATTGAAGGAAGAAATTTTGGATCTCAAATGTCGAAGCATGCGAGAAAACCTTGTATTTTTCGGTATAGCCGAAAAATCCCCAGAAGAGCCAGAAGATGTAATTAAAGCCTTAATCAAAGAAAAGCTTGAAATCAACAAGGAAATATCATTTGAGAGAGTTCATCGCTTTGGAAGCAACAGACGAGGGCCGCGACCCATTGTGGCCAGATTCACTTCCTTCAAGGACAGAGAGTTGGTGAAGTATTCCGGTCCAAAGTTACGCGACTCTGAGATTCGAATGAGCGAACAGTTCCCATCCGAGATATCCGAAAGGAGGAAACCACTTTACCCCCTACTGAGGAAGGCCAAAAGTGAGGGGAAACAGGCTCGCCTAGTCGTCGACAAGCTCTTTGTGGAAGGCAGACGCGTTTACCCGAGCCAAGATGCACGTGAGGATCGGCACTACTACCGTGGCAATGCCCAAGATGGAAGGGATAACCGGCATTACAACCGTGACAACCGCCCGACACTCGACCAGCAAAGGGGGGGAACCGACTAGGGGTGTCGCTCTGGTCCAACTCCTTTGTTCGACGACTGCCAGTCAGTATCGCAAGTACCGGTAAAATCTGATTTGAAAATTGTTGCTCTAAATGTATGTGGACTCAAACGACGAACTCTGTATCCAGAATTCAAAAACCTTGTCTCGAATTATGACATTGTATGTTGTTCCGAAACCAAGTTAGATGAATATGATATTATTGAACAAATTCCTGGTTATCGTTTCACTCCCGCTCATCGAAAACAAAATGTAGCTCGTAAATCAGGTGGAATGGGAATATTTGTTAGAGAATCATTATTCCCATACATTCATTTCTACCCTCTAGAATGTGAATATATTCAATGGTTCAAACTATCCGCGAACTATCTCAACTTAGACAAAGATATTCATTTTGGATCTGTCTACATACCACCAGCATCATCGTCCTATTCTGATTCTGACTTACTTGAAGATCTCCAAGATGAAATTACTGAAAAATGTACAAATACCGATTACATCTTCTTACTGGGGATTTTAATAGTAGAACTAAGGAAGAGGATGATTTTTTTGAACTAGATGATTTTGTACTCGATTTATATGATTTAGATCAAGAAACTTCCAAAGATTTGAATGACATTAACAGAATATTAGATTTGGGTCTCCCTTTAAGGAGGACTAGCCAAGACAAAGGACAAGTAAAAAGTTATGGCAGAACATTATTGAGATCATGTAAACTGAATAGTCTTGTTATACTAAATGGTAGAGTCGGCAAAGATAAAGGAGTCGGAAAACTTACTTTTAACAATATTTCCACTATAGACTACGCAATTGGAAATATACCTTCAATACATTTGGTTTCCGACTTTGAAGTATTAGCATTTGACCCCCTTTACTCAGACCTACACAACCCCATTTGTTTGACACTCAGTCCACCAAACTCAACCGAAAACACATGTAATACAAACCTATCCGCTGAAAATAACCAAACAGACGACGAAATTTACTACATCAATGATAACTTAAATGCCGAGAGAGTATCTTATCAATGGAAAAATGAAAACAAAGAAGATTTTGTCAATAATATTGATGTTGACCAATTAGAATATCTATCAATTTACTTAAACGATCTACTTCCTGAAAACGTTACACAAAACAATATCAACGACATAACGAACAAGGTAGCCTCAATCTTCTTATCGAGCGCAAGTTCCAGTTTTAAACCTCGATCAGTAGGGAAGTATAAAAAAACGTCCAATAAACCTTGGTTCAATAACACTTGCAAGAATGCAAGAAAAAAATATCACCTGGCAAAAAGACGATATGGAAGATGGAAATCAGAACAAAATAAACGGAATATGATAGAAAATAGTAAAGACTACAAACGCACAATGAATACATCTATTCACGATTTCAAAAGAAATGCCAGAAAGAAAATAAGAAATCTGCGTTCCAAAAGCCCAAAAGAATACTGGAAACTACTCAACAGTATAACAAAAGAAAATAATCACAATGATAATACTAAAATTGATCTAGAAACACTATACGAATATTTCAAAGAGATTAATGAGAATGATGATCCCCACTCACCGGCTGATGATCCTACATTAAATATAGATAATACTCCTCTAAATACGCCTATTACTGATTCGGAAATTTTAAACGCGACAAAACATCTTAAAAATAATAAATCACCCGGCATAGATGATATCTCAAACGAATACATTAAGTCAACAATTGATATTTTTCTCCCAACATATAATAAGTTATTTAATCTTGTATTAGACACCGGCTTCTTGCCCGAATCGTGGACAACTGGTATAATCAAGCCGATTTACAAAAACAAAGGAGATCAGAAAGCTCCTGAAAATTACCGCCTAATAACTATACTAAGCTGCATGGGAAAACTTTTCACATCAATACTCAATGATCGCCTGACTGAATATCTAGAAACAAATAATTTATTGAATGGAAATCAAAGTGGGTTTAGAAAAGGTTACTCAACGATAGATAACATGTTCATTCTAAACTCATTAATAGACTGTTTAAAAGGCAAAGAAAAAGAAACTGTATTGTGCCTTCATTGATTTTCAGAAGGCTTTCGATAGTGTTTGGAGAGTAGGCTTATGGAAAAAGATAATCAACCATGGAATCACCGGAAAAATATTTCAAATTATTGTTAATATGTATGATAACATTAAGTCGTGTGTAATGCACAATAACCAAACCTCTCCATACTTCATGTGCCAAAACGGTGTCCGACAAGGAGAGAACTTGTCACCGTTACTCTTTTCGTTGTTCTTGAATGATTTAGATGATTTTTTGCTGAGCAAATCCCAGGGTATCCGCCTGGAGAATAATGACCCCTTCTTAATACTCTCGATCGAAATTATTGCATTGCTATATGCCGATGACACTGTCATATTTTCTGATACTGCGGAAGGATTACAACAGGCCCTTGATGAATTTTCTGTATACTGTGAAATTTGGAAACTGCAAATAAATATAGAAAAAAGTAACATTATCGTTTTCGGCAGTAGGAAGTGCAATGTAGATTTTTTCATACAGGGCATCAAACTACAAGTAACTGATAGTTATAAATATCTAGGAATAATTTTCAGCCGAACCGGTTCATTTTCAAGTGCAAAAAAGGACATTGTTGCTAGAGCTGAAAAGGCCTTGTACCTATTGTATAGACGGATAAGAAATTTAGATCTACCTATTGATTTCCAACTCTCATTATTTGACCAAACAGTTTTACCACTCTTACTTTATGGATGTGAAGTCTGGGGGTATGAACAAAAAAGAATTTTGCATCTCAGGAAATGTACGCCTCATTTTATGTTGTATGGTGACCTTGGCAGGTACCCACTATCTCTAACTATACAACGAAGAACTATAAATTTTTGGGCACGTCTACTACAAGGAGAAAACAAACTATCAAGCAAAATATACAAATATCTATACAATGGTTTTATTCACGGAGAAATTAAGTGCAAATGGTTAGATTATGTTCAAAAATCTCTACAAGAATTAGGATTTAACAATATATGGCTTGAACAGAAGATCGAAAATCCAAACTGGTTAAATAAACAAATCAAATTGAGACAAACGGATCAATACCTACAACACTGGCTTAGTGAAGTATCGAGATCATCAAAAGGTGTTAATTACTTGCTTTACAAAGACAATATATCTTTAGAAACTTACCTCACAATCTTACCGCCTAGATTCTCTTACACTATGGCGAAATTCAGACTGTGTAATCACCGGCTTCCAATTGAAACAGGTAGATGGACAAATATTGAACGCACTGAGAGGAAATGTAATCTCTGTAACAGTGCATCTATAGGCAACGAATATCATTATATCTTCGAATGTATATCCTTCACAGTAGAGAGAAACAAATATATACAAAAGTATTATATATCACACCACAGTGAAATCAAATACAGAGAACTACTAAACAGCTCAAACTACAATACCCTGAAAAAGTTCGCCCTCTTTATATGTTGCATCTTAAAGGCGTTCCCAAGAAAATAAGACAGTTAGATATATATTTAGACAATGATTCTATTTCATGCATGTTTTTTAAATACTTATGATTAATTATCTTTATTGTTTCTACTCGCAAATTAAATGCGTATGTTATCGCTGCATGCACTTGCTAGTATATACATGTATTTATTAAGCTCCATCAAAACTCCAAATTTATGGTGTAAAATATGTTTTATAAGAGGCTAGTTCTATATAAAATGTGTATATACAATAGTAATTGTTGTGAATAGACTACTAATTCTCCACCAGAAAATGGATGCTCTAGGAAATTAATAATGGAACAGAGTAATCAATGTATATATGAATTTTATATTATTCCAATAAATATTATATCAAAAGAAGTGTAAATATGAACAATTTAGATTAGAAATGTATTAACCAATAACACTGAATGTTACCATAATACAATATGTAATGATTGAGAATACCGTTAAAAACAAATTGCTTTCATTGTTATATCCACCAATGAGAGTGAGTGAGTGAATAGGGTTTAACGTCGCTTTCAACATTTTTTCAGCTATATCCACCAATGTATGCCATAAGAAATATGTACATATTTACCTCTTATGTCGCTGTGTAAAGTGACCAGAGTGAAAAATAAAGTTTCAAGTTTCAAGTGTGACAGATTGTACCACATGATTGAGCACCTTCGCCTTTCGACTGCAGGTCGATCATGCCAGTATATCCAAATACCAAGTTCTCTTTTACCAGATCGATGTTGCATGTTCAACCATGTTCAAATAAAATAACTTAATAGAACAATTATCTGCAAACAAAAATATTCTGGGTTAGCCACTCTTCTTTTGTTCTATCATATACTTTATATATATTGTTCTTCGTGGGCCTGTCAAAAATAATATACCAGTAGAGGAGAAATGAGGGTTTTGATCAAGGCGCTCTGGGTCAGCATGACGTCAGATGTAGTTTTATGGGTCATCTATATATATAGAACGAACATTCGAGAGTAGGTATTCTAGGTGAATATGGCGTCGTGGTCGAAAATTTATAGGACAGCGCCTGGTATAACCGGTCTCGAATCACCCCAGTCGAAAAAAAAACGACTGTCGCAATCGATCACGCGCGTTCGGTTGACCCGGTTTGCAGTGTTCGATCACGCGTACAGGTTGATCCGGTTTGCGGTGTTCGCGGGCGCTTGACGTCGGATCTAATTATAGCCTTCGCGGAACGCATCGGATGACGCTACGGTGTTCTAGGTCGGCTGTATCGAGGAAAGTCAAATTGTGGGAGGGGGGCAACGGTATCTACGACGTGGAATGATCCCGTTCGCGGTGTATTGGAGATGGCGAAAGCTTTTGTGGAAACTGCGGCATGACGTCATGCGTACCGAAATAGATCGGCTAAATATAGAACGTGGTAGACCGGGTGATGTTTGCGGAGCTGTGGAGCTGCTGTTGAGGTCGCGCGTACCGAAATAGATCGACTTAATATAGAACGTTGTAGCCCGAGAACACTGTGAAGTTGTGGACAGGAATAGATCGGCTAAATATGGACCTGCGGCGGTGTTTGACCCCGTTATGCTACGCACTTAATACCCTTACTAATGTAAGATGACTGTTGGAGGTTTTTTGTCCCCCCCCCCACCGAAAACTTCAATAAAATATACACGTAAATTTGTACACGTAAAACCCGGAAATTCCGTTTTCGACAAAAAAATCGGTGAATATGTTTTTATTTTCTTCAAAATTCATTGAAATCTCCATATCACTATAACGGAATGGGCTACAGGACAAAACTTGCTGCGTTGGATAACCCTAATGACGGGCATAACTTAATCGCCGTGATGTTGTCATAGTGACCTCATAGTCTAAATTAGAGAGATTTTGTCTATTTCTGATAATTGACGTTGTATGATAACACGACGAATCAACACTGCGTAGTACGCAGCAATCACATTTCTTCACAACGAAAACGTTTGAATGAGCATGGTAAATCGACTCTTTTGGCACGCATGACTCTCATTATTTCACTCCGAGATAAGATTAAACCAGGCATTGGTGTTAGCTCTTTCTCTTAGTCGCCACGTGTTTACATTAAAAACTTTCCAATTGATTATAACATATGTTAAGGTTCTTATTTTTTTACACATATGTGCACAATGTTGTGAGATTTATCTGGTGAATTTTCATAGAGGTGAATTTCCCCTTCCCCATACCTCCCCATATCCATCAACAGCATTGAGAACTGTTTATTAAAATGTCCACATTAATACTGATATACATTATTGTTTAAAACCTGTGCACGGGTGATCTTAAAGCATCTTTCACATTGAATTTATCAGCTGATATATGCAGACTTGTTGTGAACTACGGCCCAGTAATAGGGCCGAGTTAATTGAATAGTCTTACAATCTTTTAAGCAAGTATTGTAACTCTGACAGATGGGTATATTTGTGCACCAACCCTGGCAATATATTGCTGTGAAGTGGTTCCTGGTGTTAGATTCTATGTAGAGCAAATGTTATTGAATGATGGTGCCATCATGGTCGCATCCGGCCTGGTGTTACCATTCAATGAAATAATCAAGAAAAATGCCAAGGAGAAGGTGTAACCAAAGCAGTTATCGCGGTGGTTTGAAGACAACAATAACGGCAAGATTCAACTCTTGATAGGAGCGAACGTGTATCTGACTCTCTTTAATTAAAAGATAATATGCTTCAGACGAGGAGATTGACTGCGAAGAAAGAGCCTTTACTGTGGAAATATGTCGATACACGACATCACACAAGCGCATGGAATATAATGTCTGGGAAGAACTGGTTGGCAAGCCTATAACGGAGAAATATCGTAAAGATATTGAAGAGAGGAAACATCAGTATTTGGGGCGAGGCTATGGTGAAAATGAAACGCGTGAAATGGCTAACGAATATCCTGATGATATACTACTCATTGCATCAAATGTATTACGATCAAGGGATGAAATGGCACACACTGCTACATGAACATATTCATTAGGAAATTGTGAAAATAACGAGGCGTCTCCAAACTCTATACGATGAGGACTACCAGGATGCTTTCAAGCAGGCTATTAAGATGCGGAAATGTTTATTCAGTAAGTTGGCTACCTGGGCCAATACATCTGAAGAAATCGTTGAAGTAGAGGATTCAGAGACAACTGACTTTGCTAACGAGCAATGAGAAATGGACCCAGTTGAAAATCGAGACTGCGCATTGGTACTTAATCTGAATTTATCGTATATCGTATTAATTAATGAATTACACCTAGACAATTTCAAACTCTCTATTTGTCACTATTCTCTATCCGATGATGCACGATTCCCTCTTGTAACCCCTCATTTTTCGCCGATATGGAGAACTGACAAAATCTGTCTAATTTAGATTATGACGTAATCACGACGATCAACTTATGCGCATATATAACTTGCGAATTGTGTGTTCTCAGTACTTGTTTTGCTTGGGGAAGGGTACTTTTGTCAATATCACGGATTGTTTAAACGATCTTGCTCTTGGTGAGGTTCAGCCTATCAGCGAGTACTGTAGATTCAACTTTTTCTCGCTTAGACCAATCAATAACGTACTGCGCCAATGCAGACAGGACAATCGTCTGGTCGGCCTTCAGATTTAGTCTTCTCGACTCTCTATATTTAGGTCCTTTCATCAGCAGTGTTCTTAGATCCTTATCACTCACTATATCAAGGTTACCAGTCACACATGTTTGCATGGTGTGTAGATACAGTTCGACAGTCACAACTATAGCCTCCCGACGTGTATGAGTTCCAGTCAAACTCCTTGACAGCATTAGAGTAATTGAATATTTTGGTGGCTATAGATTTAGTATAATTATACGAAATGCAAGGTGGTTCTGTGAACTTAAAATAGTTTGGTACAGCGTTGCGTACCTCTGGATCATCCAGGATTCAAGGTAAATTAATAATGTCCAGTCCTTTATCTAAATAGTTGAGTTTCAAGAAAAGTCGATATTGGAGTGTGTCGATTATGTACACTGGACGACACAACCGAAAGTACCCTATATCTTGACATAATTTAGTGATTGTGGGCACCGTGGTATTATATTTCCTGAAGACCTAGATCGTTGTATATCTCTGGCTATAAGATTTAAAGCTCTCAGAGGTAACGCATAAAGAATTGTACTTAAGCTATGCATACTGTTGGGTGTGTTAGTTTAACCCAATAAGTAATTTAAAATGATATGATCGTGAATCAACGCACTATTTTCTCCAACCATGGCTGCGATGTCTCCGTTGGTGGGGTGATCGACAAATAGCGCTATTAATATGTTATGATGTCATCTTTAATATGCTATGATGTCACTTCCGACGTTGTGCCGTTAGGGTGGGAATCCTGTCCGAAAATCTGACTGGCGGCCGGCGTATTATTTCCCAGTGAGGTGGTTGAGTATCGGGTGGTATATTGATGGAGATTATCTGTGTTTAATATATATTGACGTCATACTGAGTTTACAGGGGACAGGCTTTTATAGACAATCTCACCCCGCTGTGTCAATCTGTACCAGCTTTAGGACTATCTGATTATACAACTATCTACATTATATAAAGATGAAAAGAAGCCACAGATTTCATTGAGACTTAACCCAGTATTTTCTTTATCGCAAGAGCTTTGCCGCCTATCACGGGTCAGTAAGGAGACCATGGGACTGTCAGGAGAGATTTATTTATTGTAATATATGTGGGTTTGTATTATCTCCTGCCCTAATAGTCAACCAGTGACGGAGTAAGACTATCCGTTCTGCCCTTTATATAAACACTTCTTACTGCACGGCTGTCGGCTGTCCCCAAATCAGTATAATTCCCCTCCCGTATGGCAAGCCGTTTTACATTTTATTCGGCATTTGCTGATATCATTAGATAATTCCTGATATCTTTAAATGATTTGATGATATCATTAAATGATTTGCTCATATCATCAACTGACTTGTTGATATCATCTGCAAATGATTTAGAGATATCACCAACTCATTTGATGATATCAGCAAATCATTTGATGATATCATTGAATATGACGGAAGGTGAAAATAAGCCTAAATGTTAATGCCTAAATGTTAATGCCTGCTCCCTTCTCGTATCTTCTTATATCTTCTGGTAAAGACATCTACCGACAAATCACATGTAATATTTACTACTTAAAGAATCGAACAGTAACAATAAATCAATAAAACGCAACTACAGTGGTTTGGATGATGTAAGGAATATGTTTAATCACAATTACAATTCACAATTTCAGTATATATCATGCGCCAAACAAATAAAAGACAAATAGAATCATACACGAGAATGAATATACAGTACGGAAAATACACTTTTCCATTGTGGATTATTGACATGTATACACATATTCATTAGATCAGCATTTGATTATAAAGGCGGAGAGGCGGAAGGGGAATTGTACTGATTTCGGGAGTCGGCAAGCATGGAGCATGGTATATTAAGGCTGATAGTTGCACTCCATCACTGGTTGGCGTTTAGGGCAGAAGATAAGGCATACCCGCACATAAAACAATAAATAAATCTCTTTGACCTTTTACTGACCCATAACAGGAGGCAAATATCTTACGATACAGATAGAACTAACCAAGCTTCAATGAATCCATATGTCTTCTTTTGATCTTTATATGATGTGGGTACGGTACTTGTGTAATCAGATAGTCTTAATTACAAGCGTCTAGTCCGTCATTCATAATCCAGCCGTCGTCCATTAGAGAATATCCGCGTCCATAATCCAAAGACCTATTCCATTTCCATATAACGGTATTAGCACCAAATTCAAAAAGACAAAAGTATACATAAACATAGGCTTGTTTCCTGCAAGAGAGAAGCGGTCAACAATTTTCAATGATGCCGGCAAGACATCATGATGTTCAAAAATATCAAATCCGTATCGCTGATCAGTATTCTTAATCCATAATATTCGTTATAGAGTCGTCATCTAAAAAAAAGATGTATCTCAGTCACGCTTTGATTGTGACTGTTCATATGAGTACCATGAGGATCTTGAAGTACATGGGTTCATACGGCCCCTAGCCCCGGGTTAAGCGGAATTAGACACAAGTTACGAAACGTAGCGCCATAGATCTTGCGCGCTACGTTCGTATTTTGCTATCAGCATGCGATATGTATCGCCAAATTTGAAAAACTTTGAGTGGAGGCGCTTGGTGGAATAGCCCTGTTTTATAAGTTTTTGCAACAATGCTTTGTGACGTTGATTAAAATCATCACATTTAACACAGGATCTAGCAAATGCTACTAAGCGAGATATGTACACGCCATATGCAGGCCCCACTGGAATATTACTATCCAGAAAGGGATAGTTTACGATGTCGAAATTGTAATCATCTCTTTTGTCATAAAGTCGACGAGAGAGAATGCCCGCTTCATTTTTATATAGGTAGAGATCTAAATAAGATGTGCCTGTAGGGCTATCTGTAGTTTCCTTCAAATCCAGTGAAGGTGGATATATATCCTTCACTGCGTCATTTATATAGCGATTATCCACAGCAAGAAGATCGTCTATATGGCGTTTGGTGAATGAGAAGGAACGGGCTTTGAATGGATCGGTTTTTGAAAGCGCCTGCATATAGTCATATTCATAAGAGAACAGATACAGGTCAGCCAACAGGGGTGCAGATTAAAACAGTTGTGTTAAGTTATCTATATTATTAAATGATTTGATGATATCTATAAGTATTTGATGATATCAGTAAATATTTGCTGATATCAGCAAACATTTGATGATATCCTATCACTTCATTATATTAACAAATATTTGATGAAATCACCAAATACTGAATAAAAAGTAAAACGGTTTGCCATACTCCCGCCTCACCTCCATTTTACTCGAATACCGATCTAAAGAATATATATATACATGTCAATAACTCAAGATGGAGAAGTGTATCTCCCATACTGTATATATATATATAGATTCTCATACCCTTGTATTCATGATTTTATTTTGTGTTGTATTAGTATAGTTTGGTGTATGATATATACCGTTTTTTTTATAGCGGGGGCTATTAAACATATTTCCTACATCACTTAAATCGACTGATTTGCTGATATGAGCAAATCATTTGCTGATATCAGCAAATCATTTGATGATATCATCAAATCATTTGAAGATATCAGCTAATATTTAATGATATCAGCAAATGCCGAATAAAAAGTAAATTGGCTTGCCATACGGCCGCAGGTGACGCAGTCGCTGTGAACGTATGGCTCAAATGGCCATGAATCTATGGGACCATTCAAAATTTATCCTGAGGGAGGCGGTGGCATTTGAAGGGGGTCACCAATAACTTCAAGCTTTACGAGGGGGGGGGGGGTCATGTGTAACTAGACTGTGTGTAGAGGGGGATCATCAGTCACATGGAATTTGTTTTCAATCGAAATAGGCTGACTCCTTTTAGAAGACGGATGATAAATGAACAGCTATTCAGCAGCTAGGATTTCTTGAGCTTCTGTATGGATTTCATGTTTTTTTAGGTCGAAGAACCAGGGAGGACTTTAGACCAGTAAACACATGTATCAGAACACGGCTTTGTTTATCCATGGAGCCTACGAAAACAGTAGGCTCTATGGCTTATCATAGGCCTATACAACACAGTACCATAGACCTATGTTCATTTAGCATTCAGCTCCATAAACACCTTCTGTAGTGTTGTAGGACACATTTAACAGCTAGGCCCCTATTCATACCAGCTAGATTTTAGTCCGTACACAGTGCATGTAGCAAATCCTTTATCTAAACACATCCAGGTGCAGTGCAGCTTCATCATGTACCGTAGGTTGTGGACATTGACTAGCTAAATGAATATAGCCGGCATTTTGAGACTGAAATAAACCATTCAATAATTTATGCTGCCCGAAAGTTGAAGAAATAAATTGTGGCGTGCTACAAGACAAGTTGCACTGACGGTAGCTAATTTCATGATGAGGATAATATTATAAGATATAATAATTTTAATAGTTTTATAATATTATAAAACGCCGTCTATTTTTTGCAGGGTTTTTGTGGAGAGGCCGACATGATGATTGCATGAAATTGATCATGTCGGATTCGTCCGTATGTTTTATAAAGTTTATCTCTGTGTCAGTATAACTAACATAACCTCATTGTTTCCCTGAGCGATTGTATGTAGTATTATCTATTATCATGATGCAGAATGACATAATTTTACCTCAAACCGGTGAATGCGAATAAATACGTCACACAAAATTTAATCTCCAAGCTCCTCGCAATTACGTCGTAGTGCAGAACTGTGTCACGTTCCCTGCCACTGTTTTCATATGTATAATACCATACCGCGAATCACTTTATCAACGAATAGCTGTTCGTATGATTAACTCGTTTTCAATCGGTTTTAATATAATTCCACACGGCATCATTTAGTGCCCCTGGCTATGTTGGAATTGGGTGTGTGTTAGTATAGGGAGATGGGGGGAGTCATTGATAAATATGATGTCAGGTGAGGGGGGTCACTGGTAACCTTCCAGCCAAATGAGGGGGGTCACACATAACTCAGGGTCATCAGCTGAATTTCCCCCGCCCCCCTCCCCCGCAACATAATTTTGAACGGTCCCTAGAATTAACTAATGACAACTTACCAAGAAATTTCAGTCGCAACAGGAATGCCACGATTAAGATATGCCCTATAGCCGACATGTCAACGGTATTGTCAGTAATGGAGAGGCGAATTCGATATTGCTAGTCATCAGACGCTTTACACTGTTTACGTTCCGCTGTGAAGTTAAACTTCTGTGTTATAGACTCAGACAAGTCCTTACCTGGACTGACCTACATAAATTAGTATTTGTGTATGCTTTACAGAGGACAGAATGACATAATCGAAAAAAACGCTTGTTTGTTTATACATAACCATGACACACAGTAAGTACCGAGAATCGCGGCTGTTCTTGGAAAACTTACAGCGGTACGTAGAAATGCCTTTGTTAGTGGAACATAGAAACCGAAACAAAGACACCTTGTGTAAATCGATAAACGGTGAGATCTGAGAGTAGTTTTCGCCTTCAGATTTGGTTGGTATCATGAAGATGGTGCGAAGATGGATCTGCTGATATTTTATTTCGGGGATTATCCGTATATTAATAAGAATTTATCAAAAGGCAATAATGTGGATCCCATTTAATGGATATAAATCTGTTAGTGTACTACTCTATGAAATGCCTGACGCGTTCATGGCAATCCCACTCAGATCAATTCCACACGGGTCACGTGTTTGTGTGAATGGATGTAATTGGGCTACTTTCTTGACGTCCGTATACGACTCCGTGTTCAGGTAAGGAAAAGAGAGGGGTAGGCTACCTTCTTAACCCTGCCAGGCCTGGGGGGGAGGGCAAAATGTCCCCCCTACCGAACTTTCTGCGCTATCTCCGGAACGACAACAAATTGAGAGCTGACACTCCCTGACTTCATAGTTTATCATATTGGGGTCATTTTGAGCCTACTTGCATAACCCCCGAGGGGAGGATCATGGGTAAATTCAAGATGGCCGCCACATGGAGTACCAGAAAAATGATGTTTTCATCATTTTTCTTCAAAATTTCTGCTTTTCCGCGATAAAAAGTGAGCAAAAACTATTATATTTCTCATCACATTAATATTTACCAATTTATCATGCACTTTTTGCGGAGAAATTAAAAATTTGAAAAATCTGACCGTAAAATCGACCAAAATATGCCGTTTTTGAAGATGACGTCACTGTGACGTCATCAAAACGGCCATCTTGGATTTTTTTTTTACATTTTTTTGGTAGGGTATAGTGTGGTAAGTTTCAACCTCCTAGCTCAAGGGGTAAGAAACATAATTAGGGGACCATTTCGCCCCCCCCCCCCCAAAAGGCCTGGACAGGTCCCAAAAACCCCAGGCCAGATAGGGTTAACGCGGATCGGTCATGCTGTCTGTGCACTGAAAAACCTACCAATGCACACGGAGTACAAGCTAGCTATTCCGTCCATTGCGTGCATCCCTCTGAAACAGAAGTCTCCCAGTCACACAAATGTTCACAACTGATAGTCCCTTAATCAGACCTCATATTTTGCATATGGTATGTTAGTCCGAGCTTCCTTTAACCCTTTACAAACGGGACAAACGACGGTTAATATATGACAAATTTGTACGACCACGAGGTAGCGTAGTACCGCCTGTCACGGGAAAAAAATCATTCGGACATTCCAATAATCTAGCTCTAATATATCACTTAATTAATTAATTAATTAACGGTATTTTAATATAGTACAATTAACTGTTTAGTATTAATTAATTAATAATTTTCCTTCTGTAGTGATTGCAATATACAACACCCAATAGGGGAAAATGAGGAAATACTGATGTGGAGAAAGGTTATAGAATACAAAACACCTTCTCGAATGAGCTTCATTCTTTTATTCCGACTGCAGTTTCGAACTATATGTTCTTATCAAGGAATATAATATACACAGTTGACATATCAGTTTTATATAGATTTACTTGTGTAACGGGAGACAACTTCGTTGCCCTCCGTTTCTACCCAGGTTCATACGTTTGGATTCCAAATGGGCTAACAGAGAAGGAAGGAAATTCGAAAGTCTGTCAAAGCGAACTCAGGACACAAGATTTAGAGAAATAATATTTAATAAATAAAATATTATTCATAATTACGAATTTAAACATTAAATATAGCCGCAAGCGGCAATGTAGGGGGCCAAGATACAGTCCAGACAAGCTAGATTTAGGGATGAAGAGGCATTGATCACTTCATCTGCAACCTCTCTAGATTTATATTAAAAGACCTCGGCCCATCGATCATGTGTAGCAAGTTTCGCGTCGATCAGTTCAGCGGTTCCAGAGAAGAAGATCTTAGAATGTTTTAGGGAAAATCCAAGATGGCCGCCGAACATTTCGACCAATCGGCTTCTTCTTTGGATATGCATTAGATCTAATAGGCTCAACCACCACGAATCCGCCATATTCAGCATTGACGAGTCCCATAACATACATTTAGTCAATTCCGCTATCGAAATCCGTTACTTGAAAATCCCATAATTTACCAATTTGGGTGAATTTCGATGGAGAATAGAGGGAAAACTATTGGAGCTAGGTGGAAACGGTTAACATATTTCCGAAAGAGCTGCTCCTGGACAATATAATGCAACAAACTACAAGGCTGTACGTTTCATAGTTCCAGAGTTATAGCCGGTACAATATGTGTTCCGTTTTTGACAAAATTCAAGATGACGGCCAAACCACGTGACCTAGGAGCAAAATTTTTGCATATTCGTGATCGCCATATTGCAATGCATATATGTAGTTACTCTTCTGATCCAAATCCGTTAAATGAAAATCCGACAATTTTGATTGGTCAATGGCGGCCATTTTGTTTTACACTGCAACCTTTTTTGACCAGTTCGGCTTAGATCTAATCCGCGTCCGTTTTTGACAAAATTCAAGATGGCGGCCAAACCACGTGACCTAGGAGCAAAAAATTTGCATATTCGAGGTCGCCGTATCATATAGCATATATTCCATTACTTTCCCCGTCCGAATCCGGTACTTGAAAATCCCACCAATTTGATTGGTCGATGGCGGCCATTTTGTTTACACTGCAACGTTTTTAGACTTATTCGGCTTCTACAGTCTCTCGACCTTGATCCATCGATGATGTGTGCCAAGTTTCACGACAATCGGTTCAGCGGTTCGGGAGAAGAAGATTTTCAAAGGTTTGGGGTTAAATCCAAGATGGCCGCCGAAGCTTTTGCCCAATCAGCATCATTAGGGGATATGCATCAGTTCCCATCTGGCCCAATTACTGTGTGAAGTTTCAACTGCATCGGTGTATCGGTGTTCACTGTACGAATGGTACAAAATCCGGCGGAAGAAAAAGAATACCAAAAACAAAAGGTGACCAGCCATACTGGCTTGGCCCCCTAATTACAGTTGGCTAAAATAATAATGCGAAAGTCCGGTGACTTCCACTGCGAGGACTCCTACCGCAATCTAATTTTGAGTTGAGACCGACAGTCAAACTAACAGGCGTACATGTCACCTTCAGCAGTTATCAGCCGGCTAATTCCCCGCAATATTTATTAAGCTATGAGGATTACTAGGCAAACATGGTATCTTCTGCAAGTCCCCGCAGTGGAAGCCCAAATCCAGCAAACACCAATTGACATATACCGCGACCGGACTTACATGAACAACGGTACCCAAACCAGATAGAAACTGAATTTCCAATCCTAAATTGTGGTGCCACACCGATACCACAAATATCCACACCATAAATAGTGGCGACCTCAATTCACTTCCCTGCTTAAACACGCGGACAAAAATAAATCAAACATTTCCAAATATTATCAAAAATATACACATTTTGGCTCCAGTTAAGAACAATTTGAATCAAGGGAAAGAACTCTTCCCTTACACATGCATGGCTGTTATTAACAAGGCTCAAGTTCGAACAAGATATTATAGTACAATGAGATTGTTTATTAATGCATATATGTGAGGTAATTAAAAGTGTTTTAGAACGGCGGACAAATTTTGTTGTATTTTTGACCGGCACAGGGGGTACCAAGCATCCTCGTGGTCATACAATATCCGCTTTTCAAGGCGATCTCTAAATACAGCCAAACAATCTGTTCGATATTAACCGTCGTTTTGTTGAAGGGTTAGAGGAAGCTCGGACTAATGGTATGTGAATTATTGACAAATATGACGCTTATTAGGAGTTGTTATTGTTTCTCTGAGTGGTATCTACGCTTCAAGCGTAATATTTTCAACTGTGCCCTTCAATTATTAAACGAACTGTCATTCATAAATAAATTACAATTGTTATTTATTTACTTGGAAAAATGTAATAAACAGAGATCATGCAGTCTGTCTGTTGTGTAACTCCCGTTGTGGATATGAGGGGATGGGTGAGCTGTTAACTCTTGTGTATCTACACTGTTTTATACGGGAGTTCTGCAAGCACAACATAACACCTAAAATGGTATCTCGGGAACTGGTTTATTCTGGTAACGCCATCACACAAGTGTGCAACAAGGGAGGTAATGCTCAATGGCAAATATAGTATCCAAAGCGATATCATGCATTATCATTATACATAACAACTCCTAACTTTTACAACGTTTCTTTGTATTTTCTATTATTTTACGTTGATAATTTAATGTCCACAATTTTAACCTCAGTTAATGAAGTATATGCCTTGACTGTACCGATCATATACGTACTACTGAAGTTCAACTGGAACCACACATACAGTCCATGAATTGGTTCACACGTGAAGGTCATGTTGGAGTCGTCTGTTGACGATACTATTTGATCCAGTCTCTCACACTGAAGTTGATGTGGATACTTTGAACGTAGGATTGTAGACCGTCGGACGTACATGGTAGGTTTTCGAAGCATTGGTATTTGGATCTAATTCGACTGTCGTTGATCGTAACTGATCCATCCAAGTGACGCCGCCCCGTAGTAAATCCTACCTGTATCTGGAAACCAGCGTCAGATCCGACAATCTATATTCAAATCTTTCGATCATTGACGCGGAATTTCTTTTATGGACGACGGCTATTTCCTGGGACAGTTAGCATCAATTCCATCAAATATGTATGAAATAAAAATAATAAAAACACTAGATTGTTTCCTACTAGAGAGATGCGGCCAACAGTTTTGAATGATGTCAGCAAGACATGGTGATGTTCTGTACATAGAATCCTAATCATTGGTCGTTATTCTTTATCCAAATGAATTCCACGTTGTTTCCAGAATATTACCTCATTCACACTTTCATTTTGGACCAATTAGGGCACCATTTTGTATAATTACCGTCCCTTTAGTTCATTTTGGTTCCTCGCGTTAATACCGAACGAAGACTGACTCGCCAGTATTGAATTATCGCATCTTTCCTTCATTCGTTTCGAAATATCACGTCGTAGATCGAGTTTTAGAATGTCCTGATAACATTGTAGCAGGCGACCATATAACAATACTGAAAATGCCTGTCCCATGCTGGAATGTGGGGAATTCCTGTACTTTAGTAAATAGCGGTCTAGTTTTGGATCGGCTAACTTTGCTGCTGGATGATAGCCCCTATCTGGAAAAGTGACGGATTCCACACGCGAGTCCGCAAACTCTGTCGAAATGAATGGAGGTCTGTTGTCCTTTACTATTTGTTCTGGCAGCCCCTCACGCGCAAACATTTACCACAAATAGTCGATGGTTTTCCTACAAGGCCATTTTATTCCACGACGACAAAAAACATATGATCCTGAAATGGTCCAGCAAATGTCATCCTCTCTACGACCCATTGTGTATTGGGGCGTTGTTGTTTGGCCCATTCCAAGGGATCCACGGTGTCCAGTTTTCCAGCATCGCCTCTAGCGACGCCCGGTTAATGATGGTAAACGGTTGGTAAATATCCGGATGTTACTACTCGGGTAAAATTATCGGGCTTGGTCTGTGTCCTTATGCTGCAGCACATAACCAAACGTTAGATCCAACTTGAAGGCCGTAGTTTGATCGTTAAACATGGCTTCCACGTAGCTGCGTAGACGGGCGAGGTCGGTCAGTCGGAAATTGTAGATATCTTGAATAGGGCGATGACGGTAGGAACAGTGCCGGATCATGAGCCAATGGCGCCGATAGATGTCACTCACTGGATGGTCTTCGTGTAACAGATCGCTAGGAACATTTATGGGTTCGTCCACGAAGTGTATTTTGCCCTCCATGTCCTACAAAATCTGGCCCACGGTCTTGTCGTCGGAATTTGACTGTTGAATTAGGGCGACATCATCATCGGCCCTCGTGTGATGGGTGGGAGTTTCCGTTGTCTCGATACTGGTGCCTACGGGCTCCCATACCTGCAAACGTGACTGTGGAACAGGGTATCGTGTGCGTTGGTGTCGCAGCAACTGACTGGTCAGTTTGAAAAGCCGACCACATTCTTCGCATGGACGCTTGGATACGTCATGGCGTGCACGTGTGTGGCGCTGTAAATGATCCGGGCGCTGAAACGACAGTTGGTGATCTATTTTTAGCACACTCAGTTAAACTACCCCAAGTCGAGGACCGAGACTGGTGTACTGGTGTACGACTGAGCCGCATTGCGCGCGTGTGTGTGTGTGTGTGTGTGAGCAGTGGATTTGCATCCGGGATCTTGTCAACATCCGGGTTTCCAAGTGGGTTTTTCCAGTCGTTCCTCCGTCTTCCATCCGGGTACTGTGGTTTTACATCCGGGTCCTCATCTTACATCTGTATTTTTCCATGTTTACGGTCACGTGACCGGAACCGGAAGTTGTCACAAGACAGGTGGCGCCCCGATATTGACCTCCTACTACTTCCGACAGAGGGGCCACCTCAAGCTCTACCAGGCATTCATTTCGTTCTGCTTTGCGCTTCTCCATTTAGCGCTGTAAGGGTCTCACGGACTGTGTCGGAGTTGACCCGAGGTCATCTGTTGCCACAGTGAACGAACATGGCGACCGTCTCACTGGGCGAATTGATATCAGTCGCTACTCACCGATATATATTCCCGCAGCATATAGTTCTAGGGTATTTTGTCAAAAAGCTGCCTTCAAACTGTGTGAAACTGACGTTTTGAAATACATTGAATAACTGTTTAGTGTATTTCGAGATAAATATGCATTTTGCGATCAGTAAAACAGTCAGATAGAACAGTCGTTGGTTTTTACAAGAATCCTGTAAAACATGGCGAGACCCCTACAGGGGTAAATGCAGCGTAGCGCAAAGCACCATGGGAGAGGATGGGGCCACCTATCTTGTGACAACTTCCGGTTCCGGTCACGTGACAGTAAACATGGAAAAACCGGACGTAAGATGAGGACCCGGATGTAAAACCACAGTACCCGGATGGAAGAGGGAGGAACGACGGGAAAAACCCACCTGGAAACCCGGATGTTGACAAGATCCCGGATGTAAAATCCACTGCCCACACATACACACACACACTGCGGCTCAGTCGTACACCAGTACACCAGTCTGGGTCCTCGACTTGGGGTAGTTTAACTGAGTGTGCTAAAAATAGATCACCAGCTAGCGTGCTATAAAAAGGAAGCGGCCTGGCCGTTCACTTGTACTACGTGCTCGCAATCATTCACTCGTCTGCACGATTTGCGCCGCCAGGGGGCTACCACGCACGAAGGAACCGCCCGGTATAGCTGTACGATATGTACACTGTCGTTTCAGCGCCCGGATCATTTACAGCGCCACACACGTGCACGCCATGAAGTACCCAAGCGTCCATGCGAAGAATGTGGTCGGCTTTTCAAACTGACCAGTCAGTTGCTGCGACACCAACGCACACGACACCCTGTTCCGCAGCCACGTTTGCAGATAGGGGAGCCCGTAGGCACCAGTTTCGACACAGCGGGAACTCCCACCCACCGCACGAGGGCCGATGATGATGTCGCCCTAATTCAACAATTAAATTCCGATGACAAGGCCTTGGGCCAGATTTTGTACGACATGGAAGGCAAAGTACACTTCGTGGACGAACCCATAAATGTTCCTAGCGATCTGTTACACGAAGACCATCCAGTGAATGACATCTATCGGCGCCATTAGCCCATGATCCGGCAATGTTTCTACTTTCATCGCCCTATTCAAGATATCTACAATTTCCGACTGACCGACCTCGCCCGTCTACGCAGCTACGTGGAAGCCATCTTCAACGATCAATCTACGTCCTTCAAGTTGAATCTGGCGTTTGCTTATGTGCTGCAGCATAAGGACACAGACCAAGCCCGATACTTTTACCCGAGCAGTAACATTCGGGTATTTGACCAACCGTTTACCATCATTAACCGGGCGTCGTCAGAGGCGATGCTGGAGAAACTGGACACCGTGGATCCCTTGGAATGGGCCCAACAACAACGCCCCAACACACAATGGGTCGTAGAGAGGATGACCAATGTCACGTTTTTCGTTACCAAGCTGACCGACCACCCCCATCGGCTGAATGCGTCACCCATGCACTGATGAATACCATAACATGCCGTACATACTCTATATGTCTACATGCTGGTCGTTGACTTGAGCTCAGTAAACACTTGTACCTAATGTGACGGTGCGTTAAATAATAAAACATGGTGTTTGATATTTCAATTTGTTTTGCTGTGAACATACTAAACATATCCAGGGCGGCTCCCCCAGCCTGGGTATGATGTAACATTGGGGATAATAAACTGTATGAACATTGCTGAACTTGTTGTTATTCATGACAACCGCTATGCGATTGTATAATACAGAATATATATTGTATAATACAGGACATATATGATACAATAAGGACAGATATGGTATAACACAGCACAGATTTGATATAATGCAGGACAGATACTGTATAATACAGCACAGAATTGGCATAATACAGAACATATACACTGCGTGAAATGGTCAAGTTTCCAATTACGGAAACCCGCCGGAAACCTATTGAAACTGTAGCGACACCGTTTCCGGCGGGTTTCCGTAATTGGAAACTTGACCATTTCACGCAGTGATAATGTCTAATACAGGACAAATATGGCACACTACAGGACAGATTTGGTATAAGACAGGACAGATATTGTATAACACAGGACAGATATGGTATAATACAGCACAAATATGCTATAATTCAGGACAGATATGGTATAATACAGCACAGATATGGTATAGTTCAGGACAGATATGTTGTAATACAGCACAGATTTGGTATAATGCAGGACAGATATGGTATAATACAGCAAAGATATGGTATAATACAGGACATATATGGTACAATACAGGACAGATACTGTATAATACAGCACAAATTTGGTATAATACAGATCATATATTGCATAATACTGGACAGATATTGTATAATACAGGACAGATATTGTATAATGCAGCACAGATATGGTATAACACAGGACAGATATTGTATAATACAACACAGATTTGGAATAATACAGCACAGATTTGGTATAATACAGGGCAGATACTGTATAATACATGGCAGATTTGGTATAATACAGGATACAGGGCAGATACTGTATAATACAGGGCAGATTTGGTATAATACAGGACATATATGGTATAATAGTGGACAAATATGATACAATACAGGACAGATTTGGTATAATACATGACAGATATTGTATAACACAGGACAGATATGGTATAATACAGCACAGATTTAGTATAATGCAGGACAGATGTGGTATAACACAGCAAAGATATGGTATAATGCGTGACAGATATGGATGATCCATCTCTACACCAAATACCTTCCTTCACTGCCCCAAAATGCCCACTTTCGCTACTACTCGTACTGATGACGTCACCACTGACGACACAGATGACGCGAACATCCCTCAAATCGGATGTACACCCCGAGAACCACAAGGTGACACCTCCCACGACGCATTCGGACCAATAGTGGTCCATTTCTACCCCAAATGCCCGCGTTCGCTACTACTCGTAATGATGACGTCACCGATGACGTCACATGCTGTGGACAGCCCTCAAATCGGGGTCTACACCCCGAGAGCTACAAAATGCCACCTACCACGACACATTCGGACCAATAGTGGTCCATCTCTACCCCAAACACACCCCCATGCACCCACCCCCCAAAATGACCACTTTACTTAATACACCCAACTGCGCATGCGCAGATTGACGCGACTTGCAATAAAACACACGCCATTCTGACTCTACACCACAAAAGCTTCACCTTGACACCTCCCATGACCCATTCGGACACATAGTGGTCCATCTCTACCCCAAACACACCCCCACGCACCCCAAAATGCCTGGTCTCTATACTACGGCCAGATTGCGCATGCGCAGAATATTGACAACGGACGATACATTAGTCCAGTCGGATGTTCCTCCATGAGAGCTTCAAAATAATACCTCATACGACACCATAGGACCATTAGGGGCTCACCTAGACCCCAAAACGTCCACCCAGTAAGGACCTATACCCCCATAGCCAGTATGGGCCTATATGGGCCTATATACAGACCTAAACGGTACTTTAAAAAAAAATTCACTGCTTAACTTCGAGACCCCTCCCATCGTGTTATACATGGTGAGACGTGGAAAACAAGACCAAACAACCCATATCGCAATGAACATGTGTGAATTTCTCAGGATGGACCTATACCCCCATAGCCAATATGGGCCTATATACAGACCTACCCGGTACTATTCAACAAATTTCACCGCTTACCTCCGAGACCCTTCCCATCGTGTTCTACATGGCGAGACGTGAAAAACAAGACCTAACAACCCATATCGCAATGAACATGTGTAAATTTCCCAGGATGGACCTATACCCCCATAGCCAGTATAGGCCTATATCCAGACCTCCGTGACTTTTTCCACAAATTTCATCGCTTAGCTCTGGGACCCTCCCCATGGTGGCGAGACGTGAAAAACAAGACCAAACAACCCATAGTAAAATCCCCCCCCCCCCAAATGACCACCCCCATACTCCATATAGGCATTTTCCTCTCTCAGCAGGCCCCGATAAGCCCGGGAACCGATATTACCCCTTTTGGATAGGGTTGATAGGAGTTTTCCCCTATTTTAGGGGTAAAGTCCGTGTTCCGCTTTTTACATTTTCGTGGACAAATCCTCAATTTACATGCACCCACACATGACTTGATAGGCAGACCCCGATAAGCCCGGGGACCGATATTAGCCCTTTGGGATAGGATTGATAGGGGTTTTCCTCTATTGTAGGGGTAAAATCCGTGTTCCGCCTTTTATGTTTTCGGGACAAATCCTAAATTTACATACACCCACTCCTCCACCCTATCTCTCTCAGCAGGCCCCGAAAAGCCAGGGACCGATATTAGCCCTTTGGGATAGGGTTGATAGGAGTTTTCCTTATTGTAGGGGTAAATATTTTCGGGACAAATCCTAATTTTACATGCACCCACCCATGACTGAATGACCCTGGAGGAGCGCTTCACTTTGACACCTCACTCGACCCAATCAATCCACTAGGGGCCCCTGTCGCCCCCTGAAGATTGCCGAACATTCTCACGAAAACCCACGTATTTGGGACTATTTTCTGTCCTCGGAGGCAGACCGCATCACCGCCAGACCGCATCACCGCGGAGGAATACATCCCAAGGTCACGCCCGATTCACGCAGACCGGAAGTGACGTCATACTTGCGCAGAACACTCCTGCGCACACCTCCCCATGACCTCCACGAAACCTCCACGTCATACCTGCGCAGAAACACCTGCGCAGTGGGGCGAATAAGGCTGTAAATCACCGTTGTATAGTACTGTGGTCCCTTATCATGCTAACGAGGCGCATGAAGCAGGTTACTGATACCATCCCAAATCGGCCTGAATATACAGGGACGTATCTAGAGATTTTTTTAGGACACTGGTCGTATTTGACGTTGTTGTTGCACGTACATTTAACGGTGTTATTGTTGCTGCTGCACACAAACCTCAAAATCTCCGATGCCTTTGACTTACATCAGATTGGAAATAATGGTCGATGATTGCGTTAATTACCGATCAAAATTGTCCGACAAAAAAGTGGACATGGTGGAATAATACGTCATTGTGTATGCGTCTGTCAGAAAATTGTGTGAAACAATTCCTGTAAATTCTGGCTGCGATAATACAAGTAAGCGTTTCTTCTATGAAGTAGTTTGGGTCGGCGGAAACACAATTTCAGTGCTTTAATCAGTTCCAGGGTGCATATTTTTCTGTTCTCCCGTAATCCTGTTCTCTCAAACACGTTGTTATTGCTACCGATATACAGCCACTCCATCACTATAAATTCCATTCATCTGTGCCATTGGCATGATTGGATAGAAATGTGAAAGAAGCTGTATGAATTGCATGTGTCCGTGTCATTGGGTAGTGATATCATATTGTGTCCTGTTCGAGAGGATGATACGCTCATGCGAGAGGAGGGGGAGCGCCGTTACCATGCTGGTGTTAATGTGCCAGTTCTCCTTATTTCTGCAAATATAATGATTTAAATATCATCCACATAACAATATCCATTGTATTAGCATAGGTAGGCTGTCACCAAAACTGAGCCTGAGTGATTGCTAGAGCGTAAAACAGCTATGTGGTAGGATTTCGGGACCTCACCATTGGTTATTGCAAACCATGCATGCCATGGTGGTTTAGATCCATGGAAAGGAATGATCATTGGTCATCATTCCCCCCACCCCACTGTTTTGTTTGCATGCATATGGTAAATTCACAAATAATTCAATAACTCTATAAAACTTCCATCAATTGTGTGGATAAAATTTATTTGGTGTTTTATTAAATGATTTGATAACCGTCTAAAATCATTCATGGTTATCATCATGTCTCGGCATGATTCGTCTGACAAAGCTGTACTATGATAAATAGTGGGTCTATACTAGCAAAGATCAGTTATTTTTAGGAGTTCCAAATCACATCCTAGACCTCCTTACCTCTCCGAATATGCTCATGTTCAAGCGAATTTGTAAAAGCCAGGCAATGTGTTGTATATTTCATCCCCTGTGAAATCAGATGTCAGTATCCGTGTTTGTTTTGACTCAAGAGATGCCCTAGTGTCATTCCCCTCTAGGAAGAAATACATGTAAGAGGGATCGGTCTCACACCATGTTCGTTAAACAAGCAAAGCAACCTTGTCAGTTTCACAGTAGAGGGTGTACACATTCACATTCTTAAGTCAAGCGATAAAGTCCGAGATGGCCACCATTACTATGACAACCACAATATATATTTTTGTGCGATTTTTTTTCAATTACTTTTGATCTTATATCCAATCCAATATTTATGAAAAATCTTTGAGATAACTTCATCTTTGAGAAAAATATAATATTCTACTTCTGATATGTCTGACTGTCATAAGGAGGTGTATTTTACCGTTGTTTCATTGAAATGTTTATACTCTGTTTTAGACGGTTGAATTATCACCTGGGAGCAGTGTATATGTATACCAGTACCACCAACAAATGCAACACACCTTTTAGGAAAATGAAACGGTCAACATCAGATGTCAGAGACCAACACCACACCTGAAAGCGATGGAAGACTGACGGCAAGATGCTTGATGAACACACTCTTCTCCGTCGATGATATGTCTATGGGAATCTGCCGGCATTAAATAGTAGCATCGTAGGAGGAATAAAGGGTGAGCTAAACATCACTCTGTGAACTCCTATACTAAATTTTCTGGGCACAAGGTAGATGTCAGATACATAAGAGTTCGAGAATGTTGAGTATGTTCGTGAAATATCATAGCACATGCACATAGCATCATTCTATTTCCATGTTGTCAGTTATACAGAGGCTGTCCCGTCATTTTGAAGATATTCAGCAAATAATATGTGATACAAATTATTTAGTAGCTGAGATTAACTATTGTAGAAAACACAGTCTTTATTAATACCACGTGCATTGAAATCACATTTGTGTCATGAGACGGGCTGCCTGAGCCTTGTAAATCAGAAATAGCTCTCTAATAATGTTTTTCATTCATTTCATCTTTCTGTACAACACGACAGAACGGCTTCTGTGATCAAATGGACAATGGGAAAGAAGAGCCACAAGTGGAGGACTGTGGTGATCATCGCTTGATTCACTTGTCCTCTACCATGTATACATGGACTCACTTGGCAGAGATCATCTAACATAAGTCGCATTTCACAGTCAGATATCTACACAACAGTGATTTCATTGAAATGAGAATGGATAAGAAAGCGTTGACAAATCACAGACTTAATAAATGAGCGGTGTGTTTATATGTTACTGTAAAAATGTTTTAATAGTGCTGATGTGGTGAAGTGAGAATGTGTGTTCTATGTTCTATCTAAGAATCACCTGACTATATTTTAACAATAGTCTGTATGGATACAACAACCAAGGACTGTACATAAGATAATAATTAAAGAATTGCCAAACCACAGACGGTAAAGAAGTGAGAAGGATGTGGCTGTATATGTTTTAATTGTGTCGAGGTGTTCAGGTGAGAATGTGCGGTCCATCTTCTATGTAAAAACCACTGGATTGAGGAGAATAATAATCTAGACAAGAAAGCATGGTCAAACAATAGACTGTGAACATGGTAAAGACGTGAGCGGGATGTGTATATATTTCTGTATATGTTTTAATAGTGCTAAATACTAAATGTATGGAAGAATGACTGTTGTATGTCTAAAAATAAAACTACATGTAGAGTATTCTGCTGAAAAAAAAACTGATTTCTTCATGTTTATGTACTATTTTTCGCCATGATTTGACTGTACCTCGTAACTACACTTGACCATGGCTTATACCTTACCGGTACCGTCTGTAGCACCTCGAATGTACCTTAATGGTATCTCCAGCTATAAAATGGCTGACCATGTATATACTTTGCTGGTACCTTGCACAAGACCCTGTACCTTGAGTGTACATCTGGATGTACCTTACTTGCGCCTTGCTCTTCGGCCGGATTTATCCCAATGTACCTATTCAATGTAGTAAAGTTGATCAACAATGCATTACCTCGTCTGCAAATATTTCATATTTGCTCGATATAATCTGTCAATCTGGTGTTATTGGGAAGCTAAGAAATTCTTCGTTTAACACCAACATAAAATCTGCAATGAACAACCCAGTAAATACACGTAGTTTTACATGGAGGACCGGACCTTAAATAATTAAATAAACTTGAAATGGAATGCCATGGGATATATAGCATTGGACAATAGAAATTGATGGGGAACATTATTTATTGACATAATACATGGTTGCAACGAAAAGACACTACTATTATTATTAGTATTTTTTTAATAATTACCCGACTGACTAAACCAAAGCGTATACAATTAATCACATGTCAGCCTGGAAATCTATAATGCATGGCAATTTTGATGTTACTTTAAATATGGGATCGATTTAGATATGGTTGGTTTCCTTTATACCTAACTCGATGATTTCTGTGCATCGGAAAGATACATGTATTTTTTAGCTTATACCTCTTTCCGTAGCCCCCATCGCTTTTCTCTCTGATCATATCATTCTCTTTTTGGTCTTTATACTGTCTGAAATTGTACGCTTTTGTATTCCAAAAAGCTAGTTGAGAGAGTCAAATTTTCAATTCAGCACTTTATTCTTTTATATTTGATTCAACAATAACTCGTGTAATCATGACATTTTCCTTACAAAATGTGCTTGTCCGTATGCATAGAATACATGTGCGTAAATTGCCGAGTTTTCGTGGATAATTCTGAAGTATTTTCACATATCTGGTCCCCAGTCGTATTGCACTATTGTCATTCAAATCATGTACAAAAATCTATTATTGACTTAATTCTTGTTCGCTTCCATAGATATATGGATTCTTGCTCCACCAATCGATAAGTATGATTAAATCACTGTAGAAAACACGGAAGCTGGTGCAACAAAATTTAGATATTTTGCTAAATTATGAATGTTACATGCCTGTCTGAGAGCTCACCATTTACATCTTTCTGTGTATATACATTGGTTTAAACACGGCTAATGCTTATTTTTATTTTCTTTTATGCTTTATTATTTATTGTAAAATCAAGTTCCACGAGATATTCCATATGTTACAAATCCAATCAATTTTTAGTTTCTCTCACTCTGTACCGTGAATAACGATAATAATCGAGATGGTGTTCCTTTAGATCTGTTATCTCAGTTACCTTTCCAAAATGTAGATGATACTGCATTTCATGATTGCTCTGCATCTGATAATGCTGCTGAATCTGATCTTGCTGCGGACTCTTTATTGGCGGGGTTTGAAGACATGTGTTTCAACCCACTTGAATTAAATAACATGGATACGGACGCATACATTACCGATGATAACCCATACGAGGTATCACATTGGAATGACCTTAGTACGCACCAGTCGAAGTACTTTATCGAAGATAGTTTCTCGGATTATATCAATAGCAATGATATCAATGAAAACCAGTCTTTCTCCGTTATACACTTTAATGCTAGAAGTTTGAAGAAACATTTTTCGGAAATATTGGGCACCTGTTGTAATCTAAATTTTAAATTCTCCGTCATTGGGATCTCAGAGAGTTGGTTAGATCCGAAAACAGAAAAGCTTTTTGATATACCCGGATATACTCCGTTCATTTCCTCTAGATCTAAGAGAAAGGGTGGTGGATTAGTATTGTATGTTAGAGACAACATATCTAAATGTACTGTCCGTGAAGATTTGTCTTATCTACAGGATGATGGTGAATATGAATCACTCTTTGTTAATATACAAGATAGTGATGAGATATATACAGTCGGAATTATCTATCGACCCCCTAATAAAAATGTCGACATATTTAATGAGAAAGTCCAATCCATGATGAATACCCTTAAACCCGAGAAGAAAAAATGTATCATCATTGGTGATTTCAATATTGATTTATTTAAGACTGAAATCCACGGTCCGTCGAAACAGTTCTTGGAAATTATGAAGTCTCATTATTTTTTTCCTAAGATTACAAAACCTACTAGAGTTAAATCACATTCTGCCACACTGATTGATAATGTATTTCAAAATTTCCATGAAAACTGTCTCCTGTCCGGTATTCTTCTTTCGGATATCACTGATCATTTCCCTGTATTTCACATCAACAAGACGAACACCCTGAAATCACACACTGATCATTCTTTCAATTACAGGATAATGTCTGCACAGCAGAAACAAATTTTCGAAGAAAAACTTAACAATATGGATTGGAATAACGTAATAAGTGAAACTAGTAATGTTAACGAAGCATATGAAATATTTTCCAGTGAGTTTCTCTCCGTTTACAACGAATGTTTTCCCCTAGTATCGTCGACCTCTCCTAAGTCAAAAATCATAAAACCCTGGATAACCCCTAATATTCTCTTTTCTATACGTGAAAAGAATCGCCTGTACAGATTACATTCAAAAAACAAAGATCCCAACGTTACCGAACAATACAAGCGCTATAGAAACACACTAACTCATACATTACGGCTTGCAAAGAAAAAATATTACGAAGCTAAATTCAATCAATGTAATAATGATATCAAAGGCACCTGGAAAGTTTTGAATGAACTTTTACATCGTAAGAAAAATATCCAACTTCCCAGTGTTTTTAGTGTTAATCAAAATGAAGTTTCTGACCCTAATGTTATAGCAGATGGTTTCAATGATTATTTTAGTTCTGTAGCTGCCAAATTAGCTGCGAAAATTCCATCGTCGACTAGTAATTTCAAGGATTTTTTGACTGGTCAATACCAGCAGGAATTTCAATTGGGTCCTTGTGCACCGACCGAAATTACAGAGGTGATCGCAAGCCTTAAAAGTAGTGCACCAGGATTTGATGGTGTTCGTATGTCTCTGATAAAAACAGTGCCAAATCTGCTTTGCTCGCCGTTAAGCCACATTATTAATTTGTCGTTCAAATTGGGTACTGTACCCGATCCTCTAAAAAGGGCCAAAATTACTCCACTATTCAAAGATGGAGAGAGTAATCTATTCGAAAACTATCGACCAATTTCCGTACTACCTTGTTTCAGTAAGATATTGGAAAAACTTGTAATTAAAAGAATGATCACTTACTTGGATAAGTATTCTATAATCTGTTCAAACCAGTTTGGGTTTCGTGCTAACCATTCCACTTTCTTAGCCGTTCTATCTTTGCATGATAAACTGGTCGCCGCAAGAGAAGATAAAAAGTACAGCATCACAACGTTTTTAGATCTATCAAAAGCTTTTGATACCGTTAATCATGACATCTTACTACAAAAATTAGATCATTATGGCTTTCGGGGAACTGCAAATGAATGGTTTCGCAGTTATTTATCCACCCGTACTCAGTGTACGCAATATAATAGCACTTTATCATCATTTAAATCAGTATCTTGTGGTGTTCCACAAGGCTCAATCCTTGGCCCTATTTTATTCCTCCTATATATCAATGATATAGTTGCTGTTAGTTCAGTGTTGCAAGTTATCCTTTTTGCCGATGATACATCTGCTACACTCTCCAATGATGATCCAAATCTGCTTATGGACATCATGTCACATGAGCTTAATAAACTTCATAACTGGTTCTCATGTAATAAGTTATCTCTTAACATTAAGAAAACAAAATTCATTTTCATAAAACCCTCTAAACGAGATAAATTTTATCAAATACCCAAGCTCATTATATCTGGTGATGTAATTGAGCAAGTCAACAATATCAAATTTCTCGGTGTTTATTTTAATGATAAACTTAATTGGACAACACATATTCAGGAATTAACCAAAAAAATAAGTAGAAATATTGGAATTATTCATCATGTTAGAGACTGTTTGAATAAAAAAACTCTATATATACTTTACTACTCTCTGATATATCCCTACTTATCATATTGTAATATTGTGTGGGGTAATACTTATGCAACCCATCTCAGGCCTCTAGTGATATTACAAAAAAGAGCTGTTAGATTGATTACGTTTTCGGGAAAATATGAACACACTAGACCACTCTTTAGTCAATTGAATATACTGTCAGTACAAGAAATAAATAATTATTTAGTCCTTTTATTTGTTGATAAATTTTTTAATCATCAAGATTTATTGCCACAGGCCTTTCTCGCATATTTCAGTAAATTATCATCTATACATCGTTATCCGACCAGGCAGTCACATATCAATCTTTATCGGCAATTCTATTTTTCCGACTTATCGTTTTATAGCACGAAAATAAAGGGTCCTCGGATCTGGAACAAACTGCCATCTCCGCTGAAATCTTGTACTTCCGCTTCGCTATTCAAGTCGCGGATTAAAACTTATTTATTGTGCGGAACCTTCCTATTGTAATTGACTTAATGTTTTGTATCAGTTGTGAGTATCTCGTGGAAACTGGAACTTTAAATCAACCTGGGATACAGTATCCCTGGATACTGTGTGCCACAATATACATGTATGTTTGTGTTAATTTGTCGTTATGTGTTTTTATATATATATATATATATATTTTCTTTGGTGAACAAAGTCTATTTATTAAACTTCACCGGAATTAAATCGATATTTTAGAACCCTGTATACTGGGATAAAACAAGCCCCTTGGGGTTTTCATCCCGCCATTATAATAGATTGTAACAACCGAATTATGTTTTTCTTTTGGTGAAATAAAATTGAATTGAATTGAAAAAATTCTATACCTTAATGGTACCTTAGTGATACCTTGTTACTGTGCCTTATTGATACCTTATTCAAGCGAGGCACAGTTAAGGCATCGCTAATATTTTTGGAACGTACCTTACCTGTGCCTTATCCATGTTGGATCAATTGGCAAATTTGGAGGTACGGATAAGGTACATGTCTTAACTGTACCTGTCCTGTACCTATATCAAATCTATGGCCTGTACCTTATTGAGACCTTTGTGAGACCTCGTTGATGCCTTATTACTGTGATGGTTTCACCCACAGTCCCACGGCCTATCAACCAGATATTGAAACTGTATGGAGAGACAATTCCGATTGTAAGTGAAACAATCCGTGTGGGCATTGCTCTGGCTAGTAGCCCTACTTCTCTTAGTCGTATCAAAGGTGCGTGCACTTCCTTAAAGACTATCACCACGTCCTTACTCAAATCGGGGGTGCACCCGAAAGCTCTGAATCTTTTTCAAACAGATTGCATATGCGATTACAAGCGTCCAGTCCGTCATTCATGATCCAGCCGTCGTCCATTAGAGAATATCCGCGTCCATAATCCAAAGACCTATTCCATTTTCCATATAACAGTATTAGCACCAAATTCAAAAGACAATCATAGTATACATAAACATAGGCTTGTTTCCTGCAAGAGAGAAGCGGTCAACAGTTTTCAATGAAGCCGGCAAGACATCATGATGTTCCAAAAATATCAAATCCGTATCGCTGATCAGTATTCTTAATCCATAATATTCGTTATAGAGTCGTCATCTAAAAAATGATGTATCTCAGTCACGCTTTGACTGTTCAATACAGAGACATTAATGCTAGAAAGGGTACAGAGGTGGGTCTCAAAACTGATACAGGGCTTCCCTAAGTTGACACGGTCTGATATGTGCGTCAGCCTACTAGGATGGACTTCCACCAAGCGCCTCCACTCAAAGTTTCTCAAATTTGGCGATACATATCGCATGCTGATAGCAAAGTACGAACGTAGCGTGCAAGATCTATGGCGCTACGTTTCGTAACTTGTGTCTAATTCCGCTTAACCCGGGGCTAGGGGGCCGTATGAACCCATGTACTTCAAGATCCTCATGGTGCTCATATGAACAGTCACAATCAAAGCGTGACTGAGATACATCTTTTTTAGATGACGACTCTATAACGAATATTATGGATTAAGAATACTGATCAGCGATACGGATTTGATATTTTTGGAACATCATGATGTCTTGCCGGCATCATTGAAAACTGTTGACCGCTTCTCTCTTGCAGGAAACAAGCCTATGTTTATGTATACTATGATTGTCTTTTTGAATTTGGTGCTAATACTGTTATATGGAAATGGAATATGTCTTTGGATTATGGACGCGGATATTCTCTAATGGACGACGGCTGGATTATGAATGATCCACCATCGCAATAGTACGTTCTTGAGCACAGGGCGATCATGGCCTCACCCTTCCACTCGAGTTTGAAGAGGCCGAGGATTCTTTTATCATAGTCGTAATTGTTTTTTCTCGGCAGCCATTCATCTCGTTCCGTTTCATACTGGACTCGTAGTTCGGGTTTCACGAGCGATTCCCAGTCCGGGTTGGAAACGGCCATGTATGCAGAATCCGTATCCATTTCCATCAACTGCCAGTCTGATTGGTCGAAATACACACCCATGAAGTCGTATAGGAATTCCAGCATTCGCAGTTTGGCTAGCTGGTATACCAAGCACCCGATTTGTAGCGGCGATCTTTTGGCTGAAGTCACTTCGTAGGTGGTGTCGTCAATCATCTCCGTGTGTCGGTATAGGGGTGAATTCAGGCGTTTGCGGGCTTGTTTTGTGGTACAAATGTTCACGGTGACGTGACGGTCCTGGTTGGTTACCGTTGTCCGTATCCGCTGTTCCGGAGTAATTTCATCGTTTCCCCGATGATGACTTTACTGGGGTCGACGTCTCCCTCGCAAAGGGCAGTGGTCACGTCGTTCGCAAACTTCTCGAAACAAGCCTCGGGAGTAAACTCCATGACTTGGTATATTTTGGTGATTTCCAGTCCGTGGCTCAGATACCAACGTAGTAAAGGAGTGCCCAGCACGATTGTATTGTCCCACATACTACCGATCGACATACGCCGCGGTTGTGTTAGGTAGTTGTATTCTTCAGCGTACGCGCGCATATGCTCCCCGATATCGTCTCGTCCCACCTCAGTGTTTTTGAAGATGGGTGGACATTCTGCAAACGTGTCTTTCAGGTGGTCATGAACGTGAAGTTCACATTCCACGAACCCGTAGAGGTCTCCCGTCTGAACAGTGCGTAGGATGTCGGCCATGGTGATGATAGTCCGGTAATCCAGCAGCCGATCATGGGCGTGTAGGAAGGAGTGCAAGTCAGGTTGACGGCGTTGCATGTGGTGGAACTCGCATTCCCATAGTTGTACATAGGCGTAGCCCAACCCCCGGATATAGTCACGATTCTGGTTTACTTCTTGACGTAAGGCGGCTGGCGTCAGTCCACGGCGCTCGTTATAGCATCCTCCTGTGAGCGAACACTCATGGCCGTGCCAATAACAGCCATGGAACTGGAACACGGTCGGTATTTTATTGATCATGGCGAAGGCACGGGAAGGCGCCGATCTCCAATTCGTTTCTCCGTGTGGTCGCCTTGGTGACGGATAGTGACGCCTCGTCGCTGACTTTCCCCAATCCAGTCATTGTTCTGCTTGATGTTTTGTAGAACGTTGGGCTTTGAATTCCCGCCCCTCAGGGAGCCACCTGGTATAATGACCTACGGGCATGGGTTTACTCAAACACGATAGGTAGAGGGCATTGGCGTCGAATCCGATTATTTTCTGACACTGTTTTCCTCCTCGAATGCGGGTTAGCTCTTTCTCATGGTACCGATGGAATATAATACTGGGGCCGCCCACGATATTTCCTTTCAAACTGTCAAATCACCCCCATATAAAATGCCCAGCAACGGTTAGCAATGTCAACACAAAGCCCATTTGCGCTTTGCGGGTTTTGGGATACGCTGTGTTCAGAGGCAGCTGCTGTTTGTCCATAGCACCGTGTTCATGGTCGAATGTTGAATGAAGGATGATGGCGGTGGTATCTGGCTTTATAGTCGTTTCATCTGGTTGACCTCGACCCAGGAATTGAAGGAACTGGGCCAGCCTTGCCATTTCACGAAGTGCATCATCTTGCCTCGAATTTGCTCGGTTTTCAGGATGCTTTCCACAGTGTAGTAGTCTTGCTTTGTTTTCACCACGGACTGTAACTCTTGCTCGTAAAACGTTCCTAGCAACGGTTCCCCTTGAAGATCCTCCTGTCCATAGACCCGCGGTTGTCGGGATAGACGCCGTTTGATCAGGAAGTGCTCATCGCTCCAGTTGGGGAGATAACTCTTCTCGATCTTACCCTTGACTTTACTGATGCGTACAGGGTCGCCGATCGTGAACATCTTCTTCGGCCGTCGTTGCGATTGCATGGGGTACAAGATACTTCGTTGCGTTGGGTAACGGTGATGGAGGCTCTCTGTATACTCCGGTGATAGGCTCGATTGTAACCACTCGCAAGTTTCGGGAGAACATCGATGTACCGCCGTGTATTCTTGTAAGGGGATATTTGTACATGCCACCTTTGAATGTCCTGTTGAACCTTTCCACAATGGAAGCCTTGGTCTCTTCGTAGGTGTGAAAGAAGAAGACATTCTGAGCTTTCAGAAACTGTTGAGGAATTCGGTGCCTTCGTCGGTTTGCAAATACAACGGTTTGAGACCGCTATTGAAGATTTCCTTGAACGCCGTTACGAGATTCGCCCCCGTTTTCGTTCGGATGGGTACCACCCACGCATACTTTGACAGGATATCGATGCATGTCAAGATATACCGATTCCCATCGCTGTGTTTGGCAAAGGCGCTCATATCGACCAATCCACTTGCCACTGGACAATGACGCGGTTCCGTGAAAAATGGCGACGGGCAGCTCGATGTAAGGTATAGGTGTCTTGTTGTTTGAGTCAATCTCGGACTTGCGATAGACGAATGCCATGGGGCTGAGCGGCGCGATAGAGAGCCGACAATGCACTATAGGCCGCCGGACTGTCGGGACTGGTCGAGTTCTGATGTTCGGGTTCTACCACCGTTGTACATATCCTAGGTTGACTGAATCTAGCCGGGTTATCAATGACATCGTCGTCTGGTTCCGCTCATTGGTGGCTTTGATAAATTGTTCATTGGGTTCTGCAGCCGCGTCACGCAGGGCACGAGCCCAGCCCAACTGAACGGCTGATCGCTCGTCCGGTGTAAACAGCTGGTCCACAATAGGCAACACTTTCTCGAAGGCTGTCGACAGATCGGGGTCTAGGGTGAAGCCTCGCGTAGGGTCCTGGTAAAGGCCCAGGCGTGGGAAGAATGGTCCACGGGGTACGTAGAAGGCATTGCCTATGTGGATGAGATTTCCGTCGAGCTCACCGTTCAACACCTGTTTAAATTTCGTCCAGCCGTCACGGTGTAGGATAACCGTATTCGATGCGGTCTCAGCGCGCGATCAGCAAACATCTCCACGATGGTGACTTTATCCTCATAGACGTGTAACCCCACCTGGGCTGTAAGGAGAAGGATGGCTCGTAGGACTGGTGACATGGTTGACGAAATGCCGAAGGGTGAATGACGCACACTCTGACTGACCCTTGTATTTATGGGTAAGTCCCTTGGTGACATGGTTGACCAAATGACGAACGGTGAATGACGAACACTGTGACTGACCCTCATATTTATGGCCAGGTCCCCTCGTTGCCCTGGTGGAAAAAGCTGGAACTAAGGGGAGATAACTCCGGGCTGTCACGTGACCAGCCAGTGGCCTTTGACCCGGATGTAACCTGTGACCCGTGTGTCACGTGACCGGATATGACGTCATAGTGACGTCAATTTGATACTGTCACGTGACCCGGCAGTGACATTTGACCTTTTTGACTCGGATGTGACCTGTGACCCCGGATTTGATGTCATAGTGACGCCAATTTGATAAGTAGTAAAAGAGCAAATTGGGGCTTATTTAGGGGCAGAAATGTGCAAATCAGGGGAGATAACCCTTAAATGAGCCCCAATTTAGCCTTTATATACTACTGACGCTATTTAGTACATGGGCCATGGGCCACCTTTTTGACTCGGATGTGACCTGTGACCCCGGATGTCACGTGATCGGATTTGATGTCATAGTGACGCCAATTTGATAAGTAGTAAAAGAGCAAATTGGGGCTTATTTAGGGGCAGAAATGTGCAAATCAGGGGAGATAACCCTTAAATGAGCCCCAATTTAGCCTTTATATACTACTGACGTTATTTAGTACATGGGCCAGACTCGAAACTGGTACCACCTGAGGCGGCAAATTCTAGTAATGTTTTTTGAAAAGGTACATATCTGTAGATGTTACCCATATGTGATAACCGTTGCAGATCGGTAGCTTAAGGGTAGTATACGCCTTTTCAACCCTACCCATTTCCCTGTTCTAAATCCAAACTTGAGGGGTGGGGTATGGTCGACGTCCCTCGGATATTTTTGTTATGATTCCCTCTAGAGATCTAAAACTTCGCAAACTTTGGACATAGTTTCTCTCCTATTGAAACAAGAAAACATCATGTCACATAATCATATGGTGACGTCACAGTGACGTAATAACCGAATGAGCCATTTATTGTCTCTGTTTTGTTCATTTTCAAATAGATTTTTTCAAATTCTGCTGGTACCACTTGGCATGGCAGATTCGATTCATGTTCATTGCAGAGGTATTCCCATGTAGATGCTGCCCACATGTGATAACAGTTGCAGATCGACAATTTATGCGTAGTTATGGCACACTTCCTCACCCTACCCCGCCCCCATTCTAAACCCAAATATGGGGGTGGGTTATGGTTCTTCGAATACTTTTAACATTCTTGCTGCTAGAGGGCTGAAATTTTCTACACACTGCATTCAGGTCCTTGTTTATAGAAACCAGTAAGAATAAATTACCAAAATCCCTTAATGACGTCACTATGACGTCATAAAACGGAAAATCAGATTTTGCCGGCCTTTCGCTCTATTTTCAATATATACTTCCGATTTTGGTTGGTACCGTTGAGGTAGCGAATTCCATCAATGTTTCCTAAAGCGGTATTATTATATAGTTGCTACCCATAGGTACTATCAGTAGCTTAAGGCTAATTATAGCACGTTTTATGAAACCTGACTTTATCCTTACTCTGAGCCAAACATTTGGGGTGGCGGGATATGTCTAACCAGATATTTTCTTTAAACCTATGTCTATAGAGCTAAACGATTATGCCCTATACATTTTAGTCCTATGCCATTATAAAATCCTGAATAAAATGATAAAACGTTTAATTACATCATCGTATCTCGCCCGAGTAACACATATATACATGTCTTTTATCTCTTTCATTATAAGTATATGTGGACTGGAAGTGTTATTCGCCATTTGGGGGGTGAATGAGGACAGTTACATGTATATTAAAATGATAATATCTCATCGATTGAATAATAGTATGTTCTTCGATGCTAAAACTTGTCAAACGATGGGAGAACGAGGCAAATCTAACTCATGATAGTGTTGCGTAAAAAAGGACTGTCGATCTAGTTTTACTATTTTGTGTTGACAATTTCTTCTCGACATGGAGTACATTTTCTGTGCAACATGTATCATTATTGCTGAGTGTCCACCCCAAATACATACTGGTAACTTGGTATTATCTTGCCTCAGCCTGAGAACTTGAAAGTGTGTTAAGAACGGAACCAGAATCTTGTTGGCAGGAGCTGAATATAGAATATGGGCAGGAGTAGAGTGCTAACATCAGCACGGGCGATTGAAAGAACAGGCGGTGTTCGGGTCAAGTTTTCAACGTAGATAAACTCAAGTTACTTTATCACCGCGTTTCGGTGTGGTATTAAATAGGAAGAGACAAAGGAACTGTTTAAGATTTAACCACGAAAGCTACAAAGAATTCAAATCTGGAGATTATTCTGTTCAATTCAATAAAGTGCGTCTGACAGGTTTTGTCTGAAGGAAATCGTTTCTAACCATAATTGGTATGTGGTGTAAAATGGATACCGGTATCAAACTATTGAACCAATCCCGAATCGACAATTGTCAGCAGTAATGATGAGGCTGTATGGAGATTTTAGTACACAACCAATATAAACGTTCAAACAGATTTGATGATATGAAACGAACATCATGATGTCTTTAATTTCAGTATCATTCGAAACGGTTATCAATTTTTCGTGCATATAATACTACCTTGCTATCATGCCAGTTTGTGCTATTAGTGTCTTGTGAATAAGGGCTTTCGATTATTGATGCAGAAATTCTATAACTGTCATCCATGATTGTATCACCATCACAAATCTCTAGAACAGGTCATGACTGTATGCAAGAAAATGTGTAATTAGGGCAGGTTGGTGTAATGATCATGGAGTTTTACTGATGCAGGGACCATTCATCATTTATATAATGGCGTATGGTTATCTGAAGATCTAAACCTGTCGCAGACTCGATTTCAAAGGGTTTGGTTCCATTTCACTTCTGAACAATATTTCCAAATGGCTTCGTCATCCATGTGCCTAATTTTAAGGAAAATCATTTCATCATAATGGCATATGGACAGTTAGTTTGAGTGGGAGTGAAATTCTGAACATTGTTATCGAACTATCCATCTTTGCAGCTGAAGATGTAGGCATACCCTCTGAATCAAAGCTGGCATTGTTCATGTTCCACAAGAGATGTAAGCAGAATATATGATACTCCCTTTCAGCAAACAGCCCAGTCGACTATGGTCACAGCCTGTTAGTCCAGTTTCAGGATTGCAGCATTTCACTATCGAGTATCGGCATCAATCCGATTGATGACGAGGCCTATGATGACGTTGCCACGTATTCATTTTAATTCGGACAAAAGTTATACATCCAGGTGAGAATCATCATCGCTAATATCATGGTTTACCCTAAACTTATGAGACGAGTTGACATTCATTTAAACAGCTAATGATGCAGTGGTCTTGTGGCGAATCTGTTTGGCTGAGATCTCGAATGACGTACACTGGCATTGTGACCTCAGCGCCGGACCCCAGTGACCTTTGATCAAAGCGAAGCGAATCACTTGAGTAGTAATATAAGAGCATTTGACCCCGTATTGACCTTTGACCACAATGCCTCTAGAGGTCAAGGTCACTATAATTCCGGTGCTTCCGGTCACGCGACTGGAAGTGACCCCTGGGGAATGTGTTCGCCCGCGGTGTTGCGCTCCTCCGCGGTGATTCGGTCCTTCGCGGTGATGCGGTCTGGCGGTGATGCGGTAGCGGGGAGAAGCCTCCCATGTCAAAGGCCATACGCGGGACGTTGCTTTTCCCTTGATTCGCATATGACGTCACATCCGGGTCAAAAGGTCAAAGCTCACAGGTCACATCCGGGCCAGAAGGTCAAAGGTCACTTCCGGTCAAGTGATGACCCACCAATAGGCCCCTATCTAAGACCCCAGTGACTCCCAATGTGATCTCCTGGAAGGCATGCAACAGGGTGGTCCCCGACAATATCGCCAGCACTATGCCCATCAAAAATGGCAAGTGGGGAACCCTCAGTTTCTCCACAGATCTCAATACATGTCGGTCGGTCCGTATTGGCGCGAAAAAAAATACATCAAACCATGGGAAGTAAGACTTATAGTAATAAACATAATCTATAGGTATCGTACGCTGTTATTATGCCGAGTCATTGATCAGTGCGACCCCAGGGTCGAGCGTTTATTGTCCATTATGTCTCCGCAAAAAATAAACATACAAAATGGCGGCGTTTGCTATGGGGATTCCCTTTTGACATCATGACGTCGATCGTGCTGCCCTTTGGAGGCAAGGAAGACAACTCTGACTGGGCGAACGCTCTGTGGAGCAAATTTCGGGTGATCTACCCTGATTCGCACATTTGCATCTATAAGGGGAATGGCTGTATGAGGTATAGGGGTGATAATTTTTTTCTTGTGGATTTTACTATGAGGTGTGGGATCTTGTTTTCTTCGTCCCGAGCTGTAAATACGATAGAAGGGGTCTAGAAGCTAAGCGGTGAATTTTTTTGAAAAGTTCAGGTAGGTCTGGATAGGCCCATACTGGCTCAGTGGACAATGTTTGTCCCACTGGGAAACCCACTCCTGAACAATTGCGGTATGGGTTGTGGCATCTTGTTTTTCTCGTCTCACCACGTAGAACACGATGGGAAGGGTCTACAACCTAAGCGGTGACTTTTTTTGAAAAAGTCACTGTGCGCATGCGCATTCGGCCTGTAGCGCTGGGGTGGGTGTTTTGGGATCTAGGTGAGCCCCTATTGGCCTGATTGGGTCGTATGAGGTCTTATTTTGAAGCTATCGTGCAGGACCATCCAACTGGACTAGTGTGTCGTCCGATTTCATCATTCTGCGCATGCGCAAACTGCCCGTAATACAGAAAGCAGGCATTTTGGGGGTTCCTGGAGGTCTCTTGAGTGATTGAGGGACCATCCGTTCTCGTGGGGTAGAGTCAGACTGGCGTGTTTTTTATTGGAGGTCGCGTCAATCTGCGCATACGCAGTTGTGGTGTAGTAAGTAAAGTGATCATTTTGGGGGTGTGTGGGGGTGTGTTTGACCGAATGAGGGACCATTCGTGGCTCAAATGGGCCGTGTGGGGTATCAGTGTGAAGCTCTCGTGGTTCTGGAAAACTCCTGTTCTATTTATAGATCACTCAGGAGTAGTAGAGAACGGGGAGTTTCGGAGGTGCAATGAAGAGCGTTTGGGAAGATGAGGGCTTTTTTCCATCCGGCTACCTGGTAGAGTTACCTTAGCGTATGTGTGGAGGAGGTGGAGGAGGTGGAGGAGGAGTCAGGAGTGAGGGAGGAGGAGGAGGAGGAGGAGGAGGAGGAGGAGCGGAAAGTGGGTATGGTAGCATCTACAGGGTTGCATGTAAAATTAGGATTTGTACCAAAAATATAAAAAAGCGGAACACGGACTTTACACCTAAACCATGCGGAATCATGGATGTTTTGGGGTCCACTATTGGTACGAATGGGGCGTGGGATCTGTGACGTCAATGGTGACGTCATCAGTACGAGTAGTAGCCAAAGTGAGCATTTTGGGAGTGTGAAGGTAGGTGTTTGGGGTAGAAATGGACCATACGTGGTCCGAATGCGTCGTGTGAGGTGTCATCTTGTAGCAACGTCCGCCAACGCTCAGCTTCAACGCCCTGGTGAAATAGCTCTGATTTGTAGATATTCCATGGAATTGTCACTAATTCATCGAAATACAGTGACGCCCGTCAACGCCCGTTGTTACGCCTTAACCCCTATCTGTACGCCTTAACGCCCGTCTCAACGCCATAACGCCTTATCTTAACGCCTTAACGCCCTACCCTAACGCCCTAACGTGCATAGATCAGTGAATCGGCGGGCTGGGGAAGTAACCAAACAGTGCAGCCATAAGGGCAGTCACGGCGTACATACCGCGCCATGTAAAAGCATGTGACAAAATGTAGCACTATATATGACTCAGTATGTCCATCATAATCAACGTTGGTCAGGATGGCCGAGTGGTCTAGGGCGCCAGTCTTAAGTGCTGGTCCACATAGGGTTTGAACCCCACTCCTGACAAGCAACTTTTTCCTTATTCTTCGCCATGTTTGGGGTAGAGATGGCCCATCCGTGATCCGAATGGATCGTGTAGGTTGTCAAATTGAAGCTCCCGTGGTGTAGACCACGCCTTGGGAGATGCCCAC
>JAVTVY010013583.1:0-55060 GCA_036873755.1 Hanleya hanleyi
CAAAATCACTAAAGTATGTCAAGATATAGCGTATTTTCGGTTGTATCGTCCAGTGAACATATTCGAAACATCTCAAGATCGGCTTTTCTTGAAACTCAACTACTTAGATAAAGGACTGGACTTTATTAATTTACCTCGAATCCTGAATGATCCAGAGGTACGCAACGCTGTACCAAACTATTTCAAGTTCACAGAACCTCCTTGTATTTCATATAAGTATACTAAATCTTATGCCACCAAAAGATTCAGTTACTCTAATGCTGTCAAGGAGTTTGACAGGAACTTATACACGTCAGGAGGCTATAGTTGTGATTGTGAATAGTCGAACTTTATCTATACACCATGCAAAAATATTGTGACTGGTGGCCTTGATGTGGTGAGTGATAAGGATCTAAAATTACTCCTGATGAATGGACCTAAATATAGAGAGCCGAGAAGAATAAATCTGAAGGCCGACCAGAAGATGGCCCTTACTGTCCAGAAGTGTCTTTGAAGTAACTTTGAAGTAACTTTAAAGTGTGGCCATATTTTAACCTTGAAGTGCAACGCTCAGAGTCAGAAATGTGCTTGCAGTATGGGTATTGTTTTGTGGCAATGCCATATAAGGGCATTGAAGTCACAATGAAGGCACTTGGAAGTACTTTTGAAGTGTGCCTCAGATATGTTAATAAGGTACTGCAAAGGCACTTCATCCACCCTTCCACAGAAGGGTAACCTTCAAAGGCACTTCTGAAGTGCTCTTGAAGTACCTTATTAGAATATATGAGGCACTTCAATTTCCTTATATGGCAAGGCACTTCATCCACTCTTCTACAGAAGGACACCTTTCATATGCACTTCTGGAGTGCTCTTGAAATACCTTATTAGTATCATAGCAAATTCGTGTAATGAAAGGTATGTAGCCACGAGATAATTACTTTCCCGGAAAAGAAGACACAAATATATATTTGAGCACAGGGCGTTTTATTCAGAGAAAGCACTGGGAGTGAGAAAAAACAGTACATCATAAAATATTTACAATAAACCTGGTGGTTCTTAACAAGAAATGTGTAATTTATATAACCGCTAGTACAAATCTTTGAGACAAAATACAGCACAGTACTATGTATGTATTTACATGCAGTCTTTGGTATGAGAATTTATTGCAGTATTCGTATTATTATTCAAGGGTGACAGTCTCATTATCCCACTTGAACTTGAAGCAGCAGATCTTTTGAAGGATAATTTGCTTTAGTTGCCCTGAGGTCCATTTGGATGTAATCCAACCTTTGCTGAAACCCACCAGTCTGAATTGTGGACTTCTCGGTCTGCTGCGAGAAATACATGCATATAATTAAAACCTGATCAGTTGTATGTATGGTTCCGTATGACATGCAATCCAGTTCTTTCTTCTCTTTTTAGTACACTCAAGATGATTGAATAGGTTGACTGCCATAAAGGGTAAAGAATGGAACACATCCGTACGATTTACAAAAGATTGATAAAGATATCTATTATCATTTCTTTAGTACTCCATGGTATACAACAAGGGTGATAAACAGTTTGTGTGAAGTTCTAACCAATACACACTATGAAGATATCACCCACACATAAACCGTACCTAGGTGTGCAAATTAAAGTTTCTGTCAGTTGAGTGGCTGCTTGAAGTGAGCCGAGTTCCTTGTAGCAGCTGTATTCTGGAATATTAAAGTGCACAATGTAAGAAGCCATTAGAATTGAAGTGAAAAAATCATGTGAAATTTTATAATTTGTCTTTGTTAATTTCTGGTTCAACTAAATCTCCATACAGGTTTCAAATAACAAATAAATGCTTATTCACTATAAATTGTATTCTTAAATTTTTGAAATGAAATGATCTCATTTCTCAAGATGTGGGTAGAAATGTACAATTGAAGTCTGTGAAGATCCTTAGCTTTGGCATATGAATAGTGCAAACAGTAGACAAGGAAAATATAGCCTGTTATATTGATTGAAAGTCTAAGCATAGTTGATTATACTTTTTCTGATTACAACTAAAAATCGGCTATGCTAACATTTTATTATCAATATATTTTAAAACATATTTCTTTACCATTTTGTCAAAAATTTGGTATGGAAATATTCTCTAATCTTTTGAAAGGAACAAAAATCAATAAATTTTATAAATCAATAAACAGTTCAAAACAACAAGATAATTTATTTAGAGCTACCATCCCCCAACCAGTTAAATCCCCCTGTTTTGATATGAACAGGATGTATACAAGCAGTTTTGTGATAAAAAAATCTCACCCTCAGGGGATTTCCTCCAGGGGTGCATGCCAATCTTCATATGTTTCCAAGCTGACAATGCACATAATCATAACAATGGCAATCCACACTGCCTTGATGAACCTGGGTAGATCTGAAAGTGATATTGAGACAGGGATATGAATATTTCTTTGTGAAGGATATAGTATATGACTCATTTAATTTGACTGCAATTATAAGGTGAAGTACATTATTACAATCAGTCCATATAGCAATATTTATTGAGGCCAATATCAATCTTTTAATATGCCAAGTATGTTAAGGGAAACTTGTTGATAATAATAGTTGATACTCATGGTGGGTCTTCCACTGTTCAGCTCAGTTCTTTGCTTAATAATTTATGAAAAAAAGAAGAATTATAGTTATATTTATAATTTACTTACCATATCACCAAGTCCAAGAAGTGTCTTTGAGGAGTACCTTAGATTATGCTGAACAATAACTAAGTCTCAGAAGTGTCCCTGAAGTCCCCCATGTTTTGCTGAAGAACTGACAAAGTCCATGAAGTGTCTTTGAGGAGTACCTTGGATTATGCCGAACAATAACAAAGTCTCAGAAGTGTCTCTGAATTCCCTCATTTTTTGCTATGAAATTGACAAAGCCCATGAAGTGTCTTTGAGGAGTCCCTCGGCTACTGCCTTTTGCTAATGAAGTATCCATAAAATGTGCCAGTATTTTTCTCTGTTGTTGAAGTGCCTTTTCAGTGTACTCTTCAGAGGCACTTCTAGGCACACTTCACATGAAGTGTGACACCTCTGGACAGTAAGGGAGTCCTGTCTGCATTGGAACAGTACGTTATTGATTGATCCAAGCGAGAAAAAGTTGAACCTACAGTACTCGCTAATTGGCTGGACCTCAACAAGAGCAAGGTTGTTGAAACAATCCGCCATATTGACAGAAGTGCTCAAGTACCCAAGCAAAACAAGTACTGTGAAACCTCAATTCGCAAGAAGTTCTAGCAAATCTCCAGAGTAAATTCTCGTCATAGTCCCAGCAGACAAAGCTCCAAATAATATAATATTCATATGTAAATATTATTATTACCAAGTGCTGGTTAAAGAACTCTGCATTTACTCTGGAAGATTTATTTAACAATCACAAAACGTTTCTCAGGGAAAGAGGTATTTCTCTTCCAACCAATCATAACGACATACCTAAAGTATACTGGACTCCCAAAATGCATAAATCACCATACAAAGCTAGATTCATAGCTGGTTCTAGAAGCTGCACCACCAAGCTTCTTCCAGCCCTATTGACGAGGGCGCTTCAGGAGGTAAAAGCATTTTGGGAAAGGTATTGCGCCACTATTTCTAAGAACTCTGGCGTTGAATGTATGTGGATATGTCTTACGGATATGTCTTACGGTCTTACCGAAGAACTTGATGCTAAAGGTCACATACCGTACAGACATGTATCCACATGGGATTTCTTGACTCTCTATACTACAATCCCTCATCAGGACCTTATTGACCGTCTAAGTTCATTGATAGTATCTGTGTTCAAGAAAACTGATAGCAGATATATTAATGTCGGAAGCCATAAAGCAATCTTTAGCTCTACTACATACAAGAGATATCATTCATGGGATGTTTCTTCGTTTATAGAGTTGCTTGAATTTCTCACTAAAAATATCTATGTGAAATTTGGCAGCACAATATATCAGCAGCATATAGGTATTCCAATGAGTACTAATTGTGCACCCCTGTTGGCTGACCTGTATCTGTTCTCTTATGAATACGACTATGTGCAGGCGCTTTCAAATTACAAGCGTCTAGTCCGTCATTCATAATCCAACCGTCGTCCATTAGAGAATATCCGCGTCCATAATCCAAAGACCTATTCCATTTTCCATATAACAGTATTAGCACCTAATTCAAAAAGACAATCATAGTATACATAAACATAGGCTTGTTTCCTGCAAGAGAGAAGCGGTCAACAGTTTTCAATGATGCCGGCAAGACATCATGATGTTCCAAAAATATCAAATCCGTATCGCTGATACGATCCATTCAAAGCCCGTTCCTTCTCATTCACCAAACGCTATATAGACGATCTTCTCGCCGAGGATAATCGCTATATAAATGACGCAGTGAAGGATATATATCCACCTTCACTGGACTTGAAGGAAACTACAGATAGCCCTACAGGCACATCTTATTTAGATCTCTATCTCTATAAAATGAAGCGGGCATTCTCTCTCGTCGACTTTATGACAAAAGAGATGATTACAATTTCGACATCGTAAACTATCCCTTTCTGGATAGTAATATTCCAGTGGGACCTGCATATGGCGTATACATATCTCGCCTAGTAGCATTTGCTAGATCCTGTGTTAAATGTGACGATTTTAATCAACGTCACAAAACATTCTTGCAGAAACTTATAAAACAGGGCTATTTCAACAAGCGCTTCCACTCAGAGTTTCGAAATTTTGGCGATACATATCGCATGCTGATAGCAAAATACGAGCGGAGCGTGCAAGATCTATGGCGTTACGTGTCTAATTCCGCTTAACCCGGGGCTACCCTTACTGTCCAGAAGTGTCTTTGAAGTAACCTTGAAGTAACTTTAAAGTGTGGCCATATTTTAAGCCTGAAGTGCAAGGCTCAGAGTCAGAAGTGTGCTTGCAGTGTGGGTATTGTTTTGTAGCAACGCCATATAAGGGCATTGAAGTCACAATGAAGTCACTTGGAAGTACTTTTGAAGTGTGCCTCAAATATGTTAATTAGGTACTGCAAAGGCACTTCATCGACACTTCCACAGAAGGGTAACCTTCATAGGCACTTCTGAAGTGCTCTTGAAGTACCTAATTAGACTATTTGAGGCACTTCAATGTCCTTATATGGCAAGGCACTTCATTCACTCTTCTACAGAAGGATACCTTTCATATGCACTTCTGAAGTGCTCTTGAAGTATCGTATTGGTATCATAGCAAATCTGTGTAATGAAAGGTATGTAGCCACGGGATATTTACTTTCCCGGAAAAGAAGACACAAATATATATTTGAGCACAGAACGTTTTATTTAGAGAAAACACTGAGAGTGAGACAAAACAGTACATCATAAAATATTTACAATAAACCTGATGGTTCTTAACAAAAAACGTGTAGTTTATATAACCGCTAGCACAAATCCTTGAGACAAAATACAGCACAGTGCTATATATGTATGTATTTACATGCAGTCTTTGGTATGAGAATTTATTGCAGTATTAGTATTATTATTCAAGGGTGATCGTGTTCTTGTCCAACTTGAACTTGAAGCAGCAGGTCTTTCGAAGGATAGTTGCCCTGAGGTCCACTTGGACGTAATCCAACCTTTGCTGAAACCCACAAGTCTGAATTGTGGACTTCTTGGCCTGTGGCGATAAATACATGCATATAATTAAAACCTGATCAGTTGTATCTATGATTTCATATGACATGCAATCCAGTTTTTCTCTTTTTTAATACACTCAGGATGATTGAATAGGTTGACTGCCATAAAGGGTAAAGAATGGAACACATCTGTACGATTTACAAAAGATTGATGAAGATGTCTATTATCCTTTTTTTAGTACTCCATGATGTACAACAAGGGAGATAAACAGTTTGTGTGACGTTCTAACCAATATACACTATGAAGAAATCAACCATACCTAGGTGTGCTCATTAAATTTCCCATCAGTCGAGTGGCTGCTTGAAGTGAGCCAAGTTCCTTGTAGCAGCTGTATCCGGGAATATGAAAGTATACAATGTAAGAAGCAATTAGAATTGAAGAGAAACAATCATGTGAATTTTTATAATTTGTCTTTGTTAATTTCTGGTTCAACTAAATCTCCATACAGGGTTTCAAATAACAAATAAATGCTTCTTAACTACAAATTGTAAATATATGAAATGAAATGTTTTCATTTCTCAAGATGTGGGTAGAAATGTACGATTGAAGGGTGTGAAGATCCTTAGCTTTGGTATATAATGCAATCAATAGACAAGCAAAATATAGCCTGTTATAATGATGAAAAGTTTAATTATTATTGATTATGCTTTTTCTGATTACAGCTAAAAATAGGTTATGCTAACATTTTATTATCAATATATTTTAAAACATATTTCTTTACCATTTTGTCAAAAATCTGGTATGGAAATATTCTACAATCTTGTGCAAGGAACAAAAATCAATAAATTTTATAAATCAATAAACAGTTCAAAACAATAAGATTATTTATTTAGAGCTACCATCCCCCAACCAGTTAAATTCACCTGTTTTGACATGAATAGGAAGTATACAGGCAGTTTTGTGATAAAAATATCTCACCCTCAGGGGATTTCCTCCAGGGGTGCATGCCAATCTTCATATGAGGTCCCCAAGCCTGGGGTTTCCAAGCTGATAATTCACACAATCATAACAAAGGCAATCCACACTGCCTAAGGAACCTGGGTAGATCTCAAAGTGATATTGAGACAGAGATATGGATATTTCTTTGTGAACGCCATGCTATATGACCCATTAAATCTGACTGCAATTATAAGGTGAAGTACATTATTGCAACCCGCAGTCCATATAGCAATATTTATTGAGGCCAATATCAATTTTTTAATATGCCAAGCATGTCAAGATAAACTTGTTGATAATAATAGCCGATATTCCCAGGTCTACATCACTGTTCAGCTCAGTTCTTTGCTTATTAAGTTATGAAAAACAGAAAAATATAGTTATATTTATTATTTACTTACCATATCATTAGCTGCACTCGTCACCATCTACAATACAGTTCTTCAAACCTTCATAGTTCCAGCTTAACATGAACAAATCCATCTGATTTTTGCAGTTGGAGGTCAGCCATTTTGTTTGTTGTCAACTGGTGGCGCCCCCGGTGTTCAATTAAATTTTCAAGGGCAGATAACTCCACCCATTTTGACGAGACAGTTAAAAGGAAAAAACTATCAGAAACAGAAATTATATATATATATTATATTTAAACAAGTGATAATAATGATGAGGATAATATAAAGTATTCTTTAATGGGCATTTTTTGTTGCTGACATTATGTTATGTTAGAACTGATTCTTCTAAAAATATTTTCCCATTTTGTCCAATTTTACTCTAAAATTATGGATTTGGAATGATTATAAAATCTGAATTCAACAAGATTTATTATCTAATATGATACTGTTTTGATAACACTAATATGTGAGAGACTGATATTATTAATATCTTTATTTTATTCCAATAGAAACCCATGGCACTGATCGCTTTAAAAGACCCCAAAAAGTGTTCACAGTTCTGAGTAATATGTCAGTAACCACATGTGAATATTTTACACAGTTGCAGCTATTTTGAACTGTGAAGTACAAATCTGATGTTTAGTGGTTTCATTGAAATGAGATTTGGTGTCACTGAGTGAAATCAAATCAGTCAACTTTAAGCTGGGATATTCCCAGAGCTAATTAATATCATTGAAACTTGTATACATGTAGCTCTAATTTATAATGTTGTGTTACTGTAACAGTTTGTGGGAAAATTCCAATAATCTAGAAATTCTATTGATTTTTCAGAATCTTATAGGATTTTTTAGAATCTTATATGATTTTTCAGGATTTTCAGAATCTTATAGGATTTTTTAGAATCTTATAGAATTTTTTTAATCTTATATGATTTTCTTCAGAATCTTATAGGATTTTTCAGAATCTTATATGATTTTTTAGAATCTTTTAGGATTTTTTAAAATCTTATAGGATCCTATATGATATTTTTTGTAAGGGGAAGTCCCTCAAGATATGCTATAAAACTGACAAAGTCCAAGAAGTGTCTTTGAGGAGTACCTCAGATTATGCCGAACAATAACTAAGTCTCAGAAGTGTCCCTGAAGTCCCTCAAGTTTTGCTGAAGAACTGACAAAGTCCATGAAGTGTCTTTGAGGAGTACCTTGGATTATGCCGAACAAAAACCAAGTCTCAAAAGTGTCTCTGAAGTCCCTCATTTTTTGCTATGAAATTGACAAATCCCATGAAGTGTCTTTGAGGAGTCCCTTGGCTACTGCCTTGTTCTAATGAAGTACCTTTGAAGTGTGTCAGTATTTTTCTCCGTTGTTGAAGTGCCTTTTCAGTGTACTCTTCAGAGGCACTTCTAGGCACACTTCACATGAAGTGTGACACTTCTGGACAGTAAGGGATTACTATCAGAATATTTTTATTCTAGGTACAAACTTGTTTAAATTGAGCAGAATAACGCCATAGCTTATTACATTATGCCTATTTTTATTATGTTGGCATAATCTTCAGCTGAGAATACAATTATTAAATTCAAAATGGTGATCGTTTGGGTTCATATGAGACTCATATTCTCATTTTGCTCTTATAATTCAAGGTATTATGATTACATGGAGCTGAAAGTAGCAATTTCTCAAAGCCAAGCCCCTTCACAAAACAGATCGATCTGACTATTTATGGGCCTAGTTTGGCTCTATTCGTACAATCATCAGCTAGAAAAAAAAATCATCGACAGACAATATAATGGTTACATAATGGTTATGATGCCTACCTTAAACCCTACACTACATGCAACTAATATTAATTTATAACCGATTTGTACCCATTTTTGACCTCATTTACCAAAAAGTTACCCTAATTCGTCTTAATTTGAATAATTAACTATTATATCATAATCTATGACTAATTTAAACCTTACACTAATACTACTAATTCAGCTTGGATACTCATTCGTAACAATTAGTACTGTGAATATTAATTTATTATCGATTTTCAACAATTTTTGATCTCATTTGACCCAAATATGACCCTAAAATGACCTTAATTCTAATAATTAACGTGTTACCGAAGACTACATCCAATCCTACACTACATTCAACTGATTCAACTGGAATACCCAATCGTAACAATTAGTACTGTGCATATAATCGATTTTCACAAATTTTTAACCTTATTTGACCCAAAAGTGACCCTTCGTAGTCACGTCATAAAGCTAACTTCGTCTATGCAGCGAAAGAAGTGGAGTGAGCCTGTGAAATGAAGCGTGCACTGTGGGGAGGTTTCCCCCTCAAAATCTATAATTCTTGTATTTAAATGGGGTCATCTGAAAATCACACTTTTTCCTGTTGCTCATGTAGTTCAAGGCATTATTCTTAGCTCATTATTCAAATTTAGCAATCGATGAAATATTTATGGTATTCGTCAAGAAAAGTTGATTTATTATATACGTTTATGGTACTAGTTTACTCAATGACTCTACCATCCCCACCCTGTATTATTTCAACGGCAAAATCCGACTTTTTTTCACTTCCTCAATTTTATATCATATTTAATACAAAATAATATTTCTACGGTTTCACTGTGCCCACCCCTTTTCACAGTATCCTATACGAAATTCAAAGACTAATTTCCTGTGGTTTCTCAAGCCACTTTAATCATGAATGTACTTATATTATTTACATTCATATTTATATTTGAATTCACGCAATATGTTGTGACGATTTGCCTGGTTTATCGCGCTTCTGTCCGCTCTCACTGAACGGCCGTTTTAAACGAAGAAGCGAAGCACACGGCTTAGCTAGGAGTGTACCCGATTGGTTGAAAGTTAAACTACAGTTAGGCGAACATATACAGTGATCGCATATACATGAATGTGAATATCCATGATGTATACCAAACCTTCTACAGGATCTCCGAAACAACATAGCATTAATAGATGACACATTGGCACATTTTGAGCGCATTTGCATATCCCTCTGAAAAAAGGATATTGGGTGAATGCAATATGACGTGAATCTAGGACTGCAAATTTGTATTTTCGCCGTCTTCCTTGGAAGCATCAAATAAATAGCTTATAATTGATAACATACTTTTTTTTTGCAAGAAAAATTCGGAAAATGTCACCGAAAAATCTACCAAAATGTTTCCTTTTAACTATGACGTCATCGTGACGTCATCAGAGCGGTCATTATGGATGATTTTGTACTTGTTTTTGTGCTTGGCCCCAAGAAATATTCCGTGGAGTTCCAGCTACCTAGCCCATGGAGGAAGAGCAGAAATCGGAACAGCCTCCACCGCCACGTCCCTGCTGCGGTACATCCCAAGTCACCAAGCCCAGACACGGAAAACAATCTCTGTATATCTAGAACTTTTTTAGGTCGGGCCATACCCAGACAACTTTGACCTGGATGTCATAAATCGTCACCAAGAAAGACATTGGGAATTAAAAGTAAATTTAATTGTATCTAACGCCCAAATGACAAGTATATTCGGTCCGACGGTCGTAAAACATGGGCAGGGTAAGGACAGCAAAAGTGAATATGACATGCGATGGACGTTTTTTTTTGCCGAACTCTCTTATAGGCTCCAGGCTGAATATGACATGCACTATATAATGATTCAATATTCCAGTACACCAACCATTGTCCACCAATTATATATCCATTTTTTGCCAGGGGATATAACATCAGAAAAATAATATTTGAATAGAAAAGTGATTGCTGAGCCTCCTGCGTTAACTGATTTATGCAATTGTTCTTTCCCTAGGCAAAATAAACATTTTACGATAAAGAGACTTCACGATCGAGTTGACACAGGAGACGGGGTAGTCTATCATGGAGATATTTAATGCATCATTGACTCAGAAATAGCATGGTTTTAATTCATACAAAAAATAGATCAAGGTTCAATAGAGTTTTGCTCACATATGCGAATAGAGGGTCACGGACTGACTCGTAGTTTATATTTGCATTACACTGCATTTCATATTAAATGAGTCTCCTGGCATGATAAATATCGCAGTGAAGAATAGGGTGGCCGTGCCCTGCTACACACGATGTTTGTGCCATAACCAAGCAGCACTGACGATGAAGAATTTCCCAAGGTACAATGAAATGGCATTCTAGTACATTAGAACTGAATTTGTAACTTTACTTTTTGTGAACTTTCCTTGTTGGGGTAATCGCCAAGGAGGGGAGGGGCAGAAATCTAAAATACCCAGTCACATACCATAACATGTGCATGTATATAATAGTTGGAGGATGGTTAGGATCCTATCAGTGGCCTATCCCTAAAACCAGGTAAGACTGAGGCTCCACGGGAGACGGTGAAGAAGAGAACTGATAATCGACATTGAATGAACGGATGGATGGATTTCCTTGGGTACTTAATCATGGTACATGACATCCGATTAACATTTACTACGCATGTTTTGGGATACAGTTCAATGCCAAAGAAACTGGATCTCTTCTGTGTGGGAGATCAATTTAGTCCACACACTGAGGTTTTGGTAGGGCCAGAATGCCAGACAGAAATATAAAAAATATGATTCCGCTTAACTGACTTTGATTCAGACACAATTTTACTGGGTTTAGACCAGTGTGCCTTTCTCGTCGTTTATAAACTTAATATAGCGTTCTATACTTTCATAATTATGAACAACGGGAAAATTTATCATCACCTCCCCGGCAGTCTAGACCTACCATTTGTCACCTGACACACCTGTTGGTGCCTTCATATACGGACAGCATTTCGAAACTTGAGTATTAAGGCAGGTTGCTGATTTTAAACTGAACTTGATCAATCAGTCAAACGGTTCAGAGCTCAGGTGCATATCAAGGTCCATCCATCATATCCGGTTCCACATGTTTAACGTTATAAAAGTAATATTTGCATAGAAAAGTTGTTCCTGAGCTGTCCTGATCTTATCCACTGCCCACATATTCTGTTTGTTTACCTTCCAAAGAATAAATTTATCGCTTAATTGTCACTTAATGATCCAATCCTCCTTTGCGTCATGCTAGACATTTAATGACTTATTGATTCAGAATAGTCATATTTTTAGTTTTTATTCAGCGCATAGGTCACAGATAGTGCAAGCATTCAATCACGCCGTCGCCTGGGGTTTTGAAGTAGTATACGAATCTGTTGATATACAGTACCGCTATTACTCGGAGATATACTTGACAGCTATGAACTTTGCAAATTCAATGAATGGTTCCTCAAGTTTATATTCACATTATCGTGCATCTTTATTACGTTCATCGCATTACATGATGGATAAACTGGAGTAACGTGTTTATTGTGAGTTTAAAGCCATATACGGTGGAATTAGATACAATGGACAGGGACTGAACCGGGGCTGGAAATTCATGTCCTTATCCATGACCTGATACCCACAGATTTTGTGTTATATTCAACTAGCATGGCGATGAAGAATATCACAAGTCACAACGCAACCGCATTCCAGTACAGTACAGTTGAATTTGCAACTCTTCTTTCTGTGAATTGTGTAATTTTCCTTGTTGGAGTAATCTCCAATGGAGTTCTAATTTGGTCTGTTGCCCGGGATAGGAAGTTACGTGGTATTCCGACATTTATTCTGTTACTGAGCATGTCAGCGAGTGATTTACTTATACTTTTGATTCGCTTTTTCCCTTCAACAATCGAGGTAATAACAGGCTGGTACGTACTTGGTGATATAACATGTAAAATACAAACCTGGTTTGCAGTCAGTTTGCAACAAATTGGAGTAATTCATTTAGTTGTGTTTGCTGTGTACCGCTTTTTAATTTTAGTCTGTCCATTCTTTGCCAGAAGGCAAATTACGAAAATGAGAACCTGGAAACTATGCTTCTGGATATGGATCGCCGGTATGGTTCTTCATGTGCCATTTATCATGTTCTGGGAAACAAAAAAGAGATATATTGACGGCAAGGAAACAGTTAGATGCCAAGCGGTTCACCACAAACGGTATGTTCATATGTCGCTAGCATTTCTAATATACATAATACCGCTTCTAACCATTGGTATTCTGCATTCAATAAAGATATGGAAACTACATGTCACGGCCAGGATACCAGCCAACAGGTTCATCAGCGACTGTGCAAACAACATGATTAATCGGAGAATTACAGTTTCTCATAAAGCTGTAGCAGTGATCATCTTGACTTTCGCCATTTGTTACTTTCCAAGAGCATTAAACTGGTTTTACGTTGGGTTTCTCGCGAAAGAACCGTTTGTAGGCCCCGTGCACACAGTATCTCTAGCCTTAATGTACTGCAACAGTGCGTTAAATCCGATTATATATTTCTTTTCCGCTAACACCAAATATCTTAGAAGTAGAGACCGGTATACCACTCACCCACTAGCCGTAGTGGCAGACGCGACATTTGCATTAACTGCCGTATACTCGCATTGATCAGATAGAGATCTTATTTCATGTAGTTGAAGAACAATGCCACTGTGAAGGAAAGACAATTGCGCAACCTTTTTGCAGTGGGACTGAAAAGTAAATATCAGTAATGCGACGTTACTGACCGGTACATGATGATGTCTTGCTAGCGTCATTGATACCTGTTTATTGCTTCTCCCTTGCAAGAAACATGTGTTTAAATATTTTTCCTGTTATACTTCCTTGAAATCTGGTGACAATAATGCCACGTGAATAAGGTATTATATTGGATGTCAGATTTGTATTTCAGCCTCAATACGGGGTCGGGGTTAAACCTATTACAAATTTCTAGGGGCAATGGATCCTGAGCAAAATTGAAAATTGAGGCAAGGGGGATGTAAATTTTCTATATTTTCATCAAAGTGTATGGAACATCGTCCTCTTTTATTTCTCAGTAAAGGTTCATTCTCTATGCAGTGGTAAGAAAACTATCCGAGAAAAAAGTCTTACCGTCATGATCAGGTCGCGGTGAAATCTGCCAATGTTCGTTTGCACTTCCTGATGTAGATTCAGCTTGAGCCTATGTTGCGCCATACCAACCTAAATATATTCTTCAATTTTCCCATCTACTTCTGTACGTGGACGTTATTTCTCTTTCCATGTTATTACTGCCATGTTGATGGTTTGTTTGTATTCCATTAACAAATCTAGATCGTTTATAATCTAAACAATCTAATCTAATAATACAGTATATGATTGAGGACTGACCTGTTTCACAGTTATTGCTTGGATATTCATATGTATATATGTTATATTGAACTCTAATATTCTTCGCCAAGCCTGGCTGCTCAGTAGATTAATATGTTTGTTTTTCTTGGGATAGTACAAGGCCCTTGGGTTTTATTCCCGCCAAATTGTATACAATTGGCAACATTTGTAAGAAAATTAATTTACTAGTCTTCTACTCTGTATGCCATTAGTGTATTTACTTGTTTCGAATTTGGTGAATAAATTCAATTCAAATTCAATTCAATTCAATTTGCCTGTCGTCTCCAAATACCCTGATATCTCTACATTTGTTAATGAACAAATAAAACTTGTTCACTGGAAAAAGATATGTATATATTTCGACCTTTCCTGTCTTGAACACAACTTTATTTCAAAAACATTTTATAGTTTGTCATCTCTCTGATATGAAGCATGTCACATCTGTGTAATTGCCTTAAATACTGACATAACTAGTTTAATTTTTGTATTTCATCACCAGTAATCTTGATAGACTTTCTACTTCAACGACACCGAAGATCTGAACACATTTGGTTCTTCCGTTACTGGTAAATTATAATTTGTATATTCTAAATCATATTACAATGAGTATGACATTTTACTTGATGATTCTTGATTAGCAGGTGCTGTTTTAGTCCCTTTTGATTTACTGCTTCAGGCATCCTCGATACTGATCCAATAACATTGGATAAGTAACTTGTTTGAGCTGAACTGTCATCACAGCTCCCAAGGCAGCGTATATAATGCAGCTCAAGTCGGTGCTTGGGGACGTGGTTATACATTTCACGTAAACATCTGCAAAGAAAGCGCGGCTGAGATACCAAGGCCACGTCTTACAATCCTCCGTATTCTAGTCTGTATTGGAATTGCAAATGGAGACTTTCCTGAAGAGTTAAGTGTTTGCTTCTAGTCTCCGGACGTCGTCAACCTGTCCCACCTCTAACATATCTATCTCGTCGATTTATTATCTGTGTATGTTAGGATTCTGATGATGGACTGTTAATCTTGGAGACGGACAAATATTTGCTGTCTTGTCTTGGTGGAAAATTTACCGCACGATGTCGAGTATTGAAAGCTACTTTTGCCGAATATTCTTCCATTCACCATGTTTACCCATCTTTAGGCGCCTATATTCCATCGTCCATTAACAGCAGATGAGTAACCGATTTGAGCTGATCTGTCATCACAGCTCCCGAACTAGCGTATCCAATTCCGCTTAAGCCAGTGCTAGGGGCCGTGTGGTTACTTCTTAGTTTCCAAATAAACGTGTGCAATAAACGCACAGCTGAGATACCACGACTACGTCTTTTATTATTTACAATCGAACGGTTGAAAATGTGAGTGGGAATATGAAATGGACAGGAACTAAGTGCAAGTGCGCAGACCCAGTATAGACAGAGTGATATGATACAACGAACACACTGACGTTTGAATGCCTGACCGATTTTTTCGTTGATTATTAGATTCAGTCCTCTTCAATTATTCAAACTATTTTTATTCATATTCATCTCTCGCCAGGTAATGGCTAATTTGGTTAAAACATGTCCTTGTACTGAATTTATTGTACACACAACATGGAGCAAAGAGAAACAATCTGTGTTTTTTATGTTGACGCGGGGTGGTATCAACTAATAATAGTATTCCATTCAAACTCGAACCTCACTGCATGGCAGCTCGTATTCAGTAATTGGCAGAAAACTGCCCGGGTCTTGCTTCCTCCTTAATTCACCTTACCACAATTCCGCAACACTAAAACCACTTCAACCGTCTCAATACTGGGCTCGGACCACTAAAAGATTTACATTGACGGCAGTGTTAACGTAATTGCATCTCGCCGATTCCCTAGTTAAGCCTAGACTCCCATATTTCGGCAAGAAGTACTTTAATTCAAGTGCTACAACCTGACAAAGTTCTTGACGGGGGTCGCCCATCAAACTTTTGAGTTATGCGCGCTCGTACAAATGATGTCATAATTTGGGCTTTTTTCTCTGTTTTCCGAAAGCGATGCACAGGCACCCAAATAGTCCCTCTTAGCAACGTCTTATTAGGCATTGAGTTAAAATCAAACTCACAGCGAAACCAAACACATATCATACTCCAATCACCTACTACTGGCCTTCAATTATTCGTCGCAACAGAGGCTGGAAAAAATATTGAAAACAATTCACTTCTCTGGCAGTCGTTGCCTAGATGGGTTAACGGATCGGGATTATTTTTTCAGTGGTCTGAGCCCTACTAGGGTAGGTAATTTAGCTCAATCACCTTAAAACTAGGCATGGGCATTCCTTGTTGACTTGCTAGAGAATCTGAGAAATTTCAGTGAGATTCTCTAAGCGGTTGACAAATTATGAGGCTTCGAATTCATGTACGACAACCTAAATACAACACTTTTTCACTTCCTTAGGCAAGTTTATGGGTCAACAATGTTATCATGTATGACTCGAGCAGCCAATACCAGAGCTCCAAATAGTAATTAAAAAGATGATCCTTCCATTTACCCACATTTCAACACCTGAAACGATCTCTGTAGCCTTTCTCGTGGATTGTGGTGATTTTTTTACAATGGTACCCCCTAAAACCGCTTATTTTGAGCGATTTTTATGATTAATGTTTGGTTTTATCAAAAAAGCAGGATCGTGAAACTGTCATATTTGGAACAACAGAGACTGGAAAAAATATTGAAAACAATTCACTTCTCTGGCAGATCGGGACTATTTTTTTAGTGGTCTGAGCCCTACTATTATACACTGAACACCCCTTGAATCGACAATGAATAAACCGCTCTAAACTCTCCCCCCCCCCCTACTTTCCCTACCTGACTCTTCACATGTATAAACACACCTTCATGTTTGCATCAATCTCCAACAAATTTCGGAAGAAGGGAAGTTACAAGCGATGTTTTTTATTATTATTTATTTATTCAAACCAGAGACCAACATGTCATGGATGGACCATTTGACTGCCTCGATAACAATGAAAAAGCAGCACAATAAGTAAGTTAACATTAAATAAACTATATAAATCATTGGTTACATGATATATGGGCTCAAATGAGGGTCAGTTAAATTTTAATAGTTTTGTTAAAAATGTTTGTTGTAGTGTTACACTTTGAAGCATCGTTAAAAGTTTGAAGGTACTTATTTAAAAATGAATGATTGAAACAGTGGGGAGAGTTCGAGAATAATTAAAAGCTACAGAGCCCGTCAGATGAAAACGATGTACCCGAGTATATACACACTTTGGTAAAACAATAAAGCATATTCAAGCATACTTAATACACTTCTAGCCTGTAATTTGCTTTAAAAACGTAAGTTCTTAGAATGTGTCCAGAGGAAATTCTTCTTGTCAATGTAAGTTTGCTGTCAGGGACACCAACTGATTGAGCCAAATTATAAATAACTACGCATGTAGAAATTTGCACATGCTTTTTAAAAATCCTAGTTTCTTAAAAGCGTTGTTCACCATACTATGGATATGGTCTGAACTAGTGAGTGTTTCAGACAAGGTAACACCTAGATATTTTATAAAACTAAAACAATAAATAGTTATCTCGTTGATACAGGAATCAAACGAATTTTGTTTACCTTATTTGCAAAACACGTAAACAAGCATGTGTGTGTATTCAGTGTCAATTTCCATTTACTGCACAGCTTCGAACTTAATTAACAGCATCCTGTGACAGGGAAAATTCCGACTCTGATTTAATAGTTCTGTGCAGCTTGGAGTCGTCTGTACATGTATACAGTGACAGTTTGGACGAACGAATAAAGTCAGGTGAGTTATTTACATATAAAACAAACAGCAGCGGGTCTGTTACAAGACCGAGGAACACCCGTTAACACGATCTACTTCTCCCTTCTACAGTCCCCTCTAAACTATTTGAAATGTAATAATACAGCTACCGACTTACCTACGAATTCGAAGGATGAGAGATAATGGACTGAAATCGAGTGTGGTATGGGTCAACTTGTCAACTAGTTTCTTCTCAGCAAAAGCAATCGATAAAAAAAATCAGTATGACAGGCTAAGTTGGCATGCACACTTATATCGTTAACAATACTGTGCTCAAATTCTGTAACAGATTTCTTTACATGTTCATACAACGTTGCCAATACAGGCAGTAGGATGTCGGGTCTATAGTTACGGACGACTTCTTCGTTTCCTTTTTTAAACAGGAACAATGTTATCACGCTTAAAAAGGCTGGGATTTCTTTTGCAATAGTCTCTATACTGTCTCGTACATTTTCTCCATTCTTTAAACCAGGGATCAAACTGTATTATACTTTTGTTTTAACATGTTTAATAAAACCCTAAAATCTCATAAGAGTTGATGAAGATTTCACATCCATCGGCATTCATAACTTTAAAATCGGAACGTAGTTTTGAGAAAGAGGCATACGTAATGAAGCATTTCATCTTTATCTTTAGTATACTTATTACCCATTTTATAAATTGGAGGTGAACCCAAATTGGCTTGTTTATATATCGAGGAAAGTCCGTGCATGTTAAGCCAATCATTCTGGTTTGTTATTTATTTTTTGTTTGATATTTTTGTTCGGTATTTTTTCATGTTAACCTTGCCCACTTGACCAGGTGAGCGGCCGTCTGTGTCGTGTCAATCAGCCAATCGATGTTAGTAAATGAATAACAACAGTGAACCAAGCCTTAGAGGAATACGATAGAATAACGCAGATAAAGTGTCTGGCTAGCAGCAAAGAGCGCAAAATATGCCACTCGTCTTCTATTTTGTGGTAATTATAAGAATCCTACAATGGATATAGCATTGTGACATTGGCTGATTGGCTGGACCTCACCAAGAGCAAGGTTGTTGAAACAATCCGCCATATTGACAGAAGTATACTTCCCCAAGCAAAACAAGTACTGAGAAACCTCAATTCGCAAGAAGTTCTAGCAAATCTCCAGAGTAAATTCGTCATAGTCCTAGCAGACAAAGCTTCAACTAATATAATATTCATATGTAAATATTACTATTACCAGGTGTTGGTTAAAGAATTGAGTGAGAATCATCATCAAATACGTCTTCTTACTCCAAAACTGCATTTACTCTGGATTTATTTAACAACCACAAAAAGTTTCTCAGGGAAAGAGATATTTGTCTTCCAACCAATCATAACGACATACCAAAAGTATACTAGACTCCTAACATGCATCAATCACCATACAAAGCTAGATTCATATCTGGTCCAAGAAGCTGACCCACCAAGCTTCATCCAACCCTGTTGACGAGGGCCCTTCAGGAGGTAAAAGCATTTTGGGAAAGGTATTGCGCCACTATTTCTAAAAACTCTGGCGTTGAATGTATGTGGATATTGAAAAACTCAAAATGTCTAACGGAAGAACTTGATGCTAAAGGTCACATACCGTACAGACATGTATCCACATGGGATTTCTCGACTCTATACTACAATCCCTCATCAGGACCTTATTGGCCGTCTAAGTTCATTGATACTATCTGTATTCAAGAAAACTGATCGTACATATATTAATGTTGGAAGCCATAAAGAATTTTTTAGTTCTACTGCATACAACATATATCATTCATGGGATGTTTCCTTTTTATAGAGATGCTTGAATTTCTCATTAAAATATCTATCTTAAATTTGGCAACACGATATATCAACAGCATACAGGTATTCCAATGGGTACTAATTGTGCACCCCTGTTGGCTGAACTACATCTGTTCTCTTATGAATATGACTATATGCAGGCGCTTTCAACAACCGATCCATTCAAAGCCCGTTCCTTCTCATTCACCAAGCGCTATATAGACGATCTTCTCGCTGTGGATAATCGCTATATAAATGACGCAGTGAAGGATATATATCCACCTTCACTGGATTTGAAAGAAACTACAGATAGCCATACAGGCACATGATATCTAAATCTGTATCTCTATAAAAATGAAGCGGGCATTCTCTCTCCTCGACTTTATGACAAAAGAGATGACTACAATTTCGACATCGTAAATTATCTCTTTTTGGACAGTAATATTCCAGTGGGACCTGCATATGACGTATACATATCTCGCCTAGTAGCATTTGCTACATCCCGTATTAAGTGTGACGATTTTAATCAACATCACAAAACATTGTTGCAGAAACTTATAAAACATGGCTATACTAACAAGCGCTTCCACTCAAAGTTTCTCAAATTTGGCGATACATATCGTATGCTGATAGCAAAATACGAGCGTAGCGTGCAAGATCTATGGCGTTGCGTTTCGTTTCGTTTCTAATTCCGTTTATCCCGGGGCTAGGGACCGTATGACCCCATGTATTTCAAGATCCTCCTGTTGCTCGTATGAACAGTCACAATCAAAGCGTGATTAAGATAAAACATTCTCTAGATGACGACTTTACAACGATTATTATGGATTAAGAATACTGATCAGCGATACGGATTTGATATGATTAAAATTTCTTATATCGTTTATAAATTATTATCTCGGTTAAGGACGGCTGAGGAGTGTCCATGTGGTAGAAAGACGAATATCCGCGCACGTGGTTTTGTTTACAATCCTCGCTTTGGTATTAAAATTATCTTATTCATCCAAATTATCTCCCCTCAATTGTGATGGTGGCATCCTCTGTTGACTGATGTTCATCTGACTGTACGTTGTTCGTTTGGTAAGCGAACGTTATTCGTTTGTCAAATGGGCGTTAATTGTTTGGTAAACGAACGTTAATCGTTTGAATCAAGCTTATTTGTTTCACCGTAATATTTTTGGCGTTGTTTGCCTTCCATAAACGTCTGATATGTGTGCATACATGTGCGATTTGAGAGAACTGCATCCAAGCCCTAACTGAGCATGGATGATTTGTGCGTCGCGCTGGCCGCAATAGTAATAGTTCGGAATACATGGATCATTTAAAGAAAGTTGCTTAAAGAAACGTGTGGTGATGGGCGAATTGTTTGGTCAAGTTCATTTCAGAGTCGTATTACAGATGGGAGAAAGGAGTTTGCATGGGGGACTGTTCTGGAAAAGAGCACAACAAAGTTATTAGCATTCCGTAAAGGATATGCAGTTGAACCGGATATTCTTGGAGGTACAAGAACGGACAGATAATGTGGTATATCTCAAAGTAACATTTTGTAGACTAGGCGGAGTTTGTGATGTTGTTTGCGTTCAGATAAGGGAACAATTCCGGTTTTCAGATATAGGAGACCATGAGTAATAGTTCTTAGGGCATCGAGTTGTAAATGTTCAAGTAAGGCACATTGTTGCTGGTTACAATAAGCCCAAAAAATATCTGCATAGTCGAATAGAGGTAGAATCTATGCGGAGTATAGTTTATGTTAGGCTTTACGAGATAGCTGTATTTGATACTGCGCCAGCAATTGATCACGGGACTAATTGTCTTTGAGACGGATTGGATATGTGCATTCCAGTGACCAAATGATTGAAACGTTAATCCCAATTGTGTATGTTCTTTTACCAATGAGATCTGGGTGTTGCCGAGGAAGAGTGGTGGTCCACTACCCGGATTAGCTATATGAGAGAATATCAGAGATTTTGTCTTTTCTGCGCTGAATTGAACAAGCCACGTATTTGCCCAGTCAGATACTCTCTGGGGATCAACATTTAAAAGAACCCTTACAGTTTGCTGGTCTTCCACGGCAATATAGAGGGAGGTGCCATTCGCAAATAACCGGATGTTACAGTTTATATCCGAAAATATATCGTTAATATATATTAAGAATAAAAGTGGTCTTAGTACAGACCCTTGCGGGACTCCAGCTGTAACAGTTTTATTGTCCGAGAATTTTCCATTTATTACTTTTAGTTGTTTTCTGTTATGCAGATAGTCACAGAGACAGGCCAGAGGTCTTCCTCGAATGCCAATCGCATGGAGTTTGTGAATTAAGCCCTTGTGCCAAACTCTATCAAAAGCTTTTGTTATATCACAGAATACAGCTTTAATTTCCTTACCGTCATCCACTGCCTTACAAATAAAGTTATAAATATTGACTAGCTGATAGACAGTACTGTCATCAGGTAAAAAAACCTGATTGGAGATTCGTTAACAGATTGTTGTCGATTAAGAAATTGAATATATATTTGAATATGCATTTTGCAAAGATTTTGTTAATAGAACTGGTTAACGACATAGGTCGGTAGTTTTCCATAGGCATTTTTGCATGATCTAGGCATTTGTTAAAGAGAGAACAGAGAGGTTCGGCAATTTCCCTGGCAATGCATTTTAAAATTCTATTATTAATTGCGTCAGGTCCCGGGTTTTTTTTAGATGTTTAGATTTAGAAGGGTATGTTGAACATCATCTTTGGTTATGACAAGGGAGGTTATTTAAAGGCAGGTCTGGTTGAACAATATTTCTAAAATTTTCCCACTGGTGAGGTAAATTTGACTGCTTCGCTCTGCGATCAATCCTATCGCGTCTTCTAATTCCATCTTCTAATAGCGTATCTAATTTCGCTTAAGCCGGTGCTAGGTTTCTTGCATTTACCAGGTTACCACATGCGTTTACTCCATCAGACGTCCATGATGCTCATCAATTAACATCAGATGAGTTGTTTGAGTTGATCTGAAATCACAGCTCCCGAGCTAGCGTATCTAATTCTTAAGCCGGTGCTAGGGGCCGTGCGGATACTTCGTAGTCTTCACATGAACACCACAATAATTACAATAAAAGCGTGGCTGTGATACAGGGCTACGTCCGAGAAGACACCGTATTCTCGGGTTTGAATGTTAAGTGTCGACGTATACTTTCCTGTAGAGTCATATGGTTGTTTTTTATTCGCCAGACGTCAACTTTTCCTAGCTCTTGCATATCGCTTCAATTTCTGTTGAGAATATATTTCTTACATGTTTCTGTGATATGACTGGTTACGCGGACAGTACCGGTATCCGGACCAGACTCAAGTACATGTAAAGTAGTCCAGTCAGATTGTCTTATTGAATTTGATTTGTAATTTTCTTAGCCTAGCTTCACCCCACATTTCTTCTAGGCCAACCGACTGTAAGTTAACCATTTCTTTGTATATTATTGTTTCTTTAATGTAAATAACGATACCACCACCATTCTGCGCAACACGATCTCTCGTCCTCCTGCACTGCACGAAAAAGTTTTCCTGCATTCCATCATCATGGGGTTGCAAGGTTTAAATATATTTGTAACTGTCTCTGGGTTCAATAGCCAGCCGTGGTGTAGTGAACAGCAAGCTCGGCTTGTATGCCCCTGAGTTCGAATCCCGATCGGAAAATCTAAAAAAAATCTTCTGACTTAATCAAATTATCACAGGGCGCAGCTGATTGGCCTATGAACTATTTCGTCATGACTATATGAATATAAATTAGTCTATGTCACTATCTTCGTGATTCTGAATGGAGAGCGTCAAATGATTTGGCCAGAAGGTCACAGTAGCCAATCTTCAGCAACTGAAGAATAAAGGTCATGTACTGTTATATGTTATGTGGAAAGTAAACAAATAAATTAATTAAAAATAAACAAACGGTCACACAGATCCAGAACACAGGCACACCTATAAGATGTATTTACTGTTGTGTGCAAGTTTGATCTTCCTTGCAGTAGTTTTTTAGATATGGCGAAAGCAAAAACAAAAATTAACAGGCCGACAGACAGGGGGGGCAGACGTAACGGACAGGGGACCGACAAATCCCCTTAGCGCATATGAGCTGAGGAGTAAAAACACACGATGGTTTCCTACAAGAGACAAGCGACCAACAGTTTTGTCAGCTAACTCTCCATCGACTTTTATATCATCAGATGACTTGGATATAAGGTGAAAAAAATGCGTGTTCCGTCCCGTTAGAATACACAAGTTATTATTATCCGTAGGGTATAGCAAAAGGAAATTCCATACGTCAGCTTACCTCGAACAAGTTTTGTAAAATAACCCCGAACAATTCGAACATTACCCAGTCCTCAGCCTCAACCAACCCGCCAACCAAAATAACCAACCATCAACTGTGACGACATAAGTTTGATCGCTCCATCCCAACCCACGCAAAATATACTTGTCGTGATATATGGATGTTTTGCCGTAAATATTCTGAAAGCATTTCTCCGATTAACACATTTCAGTGATTTCAAATATATGACATACAATAAATAATGTTATCCAGTTGCCAGTTCCCAAAAATATTAGATCTACTACGGACAGCTTGCAGTTACAACGGTCATCATAATGTGAACGGTTCTCGGATAACCACACCATCTACTCTTTGGCGTCTATCATCTTGTGAGTTATACGGTTTAATAATGAGTAGATGATGCCGAGAAATATACAATTAATTAATTTACAAATTGCTTTATGGCTAATCCCAACATCAAAATGGGATTTCTCTATCATAAATCTAGTTGCGCACATAGGGAAAGAAAGCAATATTGGTGCGCCAAACTCCATGCATCACTGTTATTTTCCCAAAGTAAATGAAGTAACGCCTCACCGAGGACCTCAACAGATGGCTGTTTTCTTCAAAGCAATCCATACTGTGCTCGCCGCAGTGACGACATTGCCAATGCATCATTGAAGATATTTAAATAATTCATGATATTTTAATCAGTAATCATTCTTATTCACCTGAGGTTGTATCGTTTAATTCGCTTGATAATGCTCAAGGACAAGTTTTGTAACCGATCAATACAGCGAGGATGTATTTCGTCACACTGTCGTTTCAACGTTTGCCTTGGAGACAGGGATGCTCTTTTGGGAAAACATCCAAAAACTTCTTTAATGTATTTTGAGCCTATCAATCCTTTTATCCTAATGAATGACAGAGAAAATAGTTGATGGACTGCTCCTCGAAGGCATATACAGATCACTGGCAGCATAATACGGGACATGTGGGAATGCCAACATTTATTCATATCAACAGATACAGTCGATGTACAATCGAGGAGGCATCCAGTTTGTACCTCGAGTGAATCAAAGATATATTGTTTCGCTAACACTAATCCCAGGCAATATCGTACCAAGGTATCCACATATTAAATTTGGTAGATAACCTAAGTTTTCGACCGTAAACCTAAGTTATCAATTCGAAAACCTAGGTTTCAAATTCGATAACTGAAGTCAGGTTTTCGGTTCGATAGCTGAGAGTTTCCGATTATTTGGACATTTGACCTTCAGTGACCAATTACCAATATACGAGTTGTCAGAGCATTTCCACCATAGCTCTCTAGATTTGTATCTAATACCGCTTATGCCGGTGCTAGGGGCCGTGTGGTCATATCATCCAAGTTGCCACATGAACGGGTACAATAAAAGCGTACCCGAGATACAACATATATCATAGGTTAACCGGAAGACTATATTGTGAAGTCATGTGGCTCTGTCAGTATGTCGGCACCTCTTCCCACTTCCCTTATATGTGTTATAATTCCATACACATCTGATACTGATCAGTATGGTCCATTGGTCATTTGTACCAACTTCCTACTTATAGCATGGCATGTACAATATGACACGTCCAGATATACGAGGTGTATTACTTATCTCTGTTATATATAACACGATTACTCACACTTGCTCCAGTGACCGGTTTAATTTGTCACTAATTATGGGTGAGTGTCTTTTATACATATCCTAACACGAAAACAAATATGGATATAAATTGAGAAAAAAATCAACCCCTAAAAACTGTTATAAAATTCATTAGTGTCCTGATAAACAAGTGAGATGGACAGACAGACGAGCGGACCAAGGAGGCAATACCCATCACCCAAAACTGGGGTTAAGAATCCATTGCTTCTTCTTTGACATAACAATCCACATCTGTGAACAGTTTACTTATAGCATAAACATTACAATTTTCAACGATTTACGGATTGTTTCAGCCACAGTGACCGTGACTTTTTCACCTCAAAATGAATATGGTTTCTCTTTGCCCAATGGTTAAGATATACCTACAGTTTGGTACCAATCCATGACATGATCCAGAGATATCGCACAAACATTAGATGTTAATAGGCGGATAGACGGACAGAACTCCAGCACATTGTCAATCCAGAAAATCGCTAAGCCATTCCTGGGTTTTCTTCGTTTTCGACGGCTGAGACGAGCTCAGTTTAAGTGAAAGCTGGGTCAAATTAATAATCACAGTGATGACAAGTTCCACAACTAATTACAGAAGAAGCGTATATGACAAGAACACATGTCCATTAAATACATAAAAATAAATATAAAAGTATGACAATAACATCTGTTAACATAACTTACAAAGCACACACCGTCATAAGGAAATGACATGCCTCTTATATAATATCCCTGGAAGAGAGTTTTGTTCATTCACGAAAACAATATATATTGTTATAGAAACTATTATATAATATCCCTGGAAGAGAGGTTTATTCATTCACGAAAACAATATATATTGTTATAGAAACTATTATATAATATCCCTGGAAGAGAGGTTTATTCATTTACTACGAAATGTGTAATAGAAATGTTTTAATGGGTTATACTTACGTTTTTATGGCACCTTGATCAAGATACGGCGAGGAAATTGCCTGAGTTTTAATACACAAATTGAATGAACATATTAAACACGTAAACAAGTGGATAGCATTCATGGAATTAGTGTTTTTCTATGCACAGTAGTCCTTGTCCTTTTCTTATATCCGAATCACATTTCGGTGCCATGTTAAAGGATGCAGTATGGATGGGGGTACTTCCCTTGGTTTGCGAAAAAAGGAGAATCCGTGATAAGATGCTCCATTCGGCGGAATTCAATTTCGTTTATAGAAAAAGTTCAGTTTGTGTTGTCTTTGCATGCCATTATGTTTGTATAATGTGGGTATTAGGAAAGGTAAGTCCTCGGGAAAACGCACTGATTCGTGACATATTATTGAGTATGAATTCGAGCATACATTATAACCTTGCTGTGTGGTCCTTGGTGTATACTGTGAACAGTAGCAGACCAGACGATCTAGTGATTCGGATGTGGGTTACCGTCTGTAGCATACATACTGGCGGGCGGAATAACTGCTCATTTTCCCCTGTTTTGTCCTCATTTCACAGTTGTCATGGTGTGGGATAGAAATGATTAAAAATCCGATATAAACGATTTCTAAGATGAACTGGAGAAAAGTAAGGCATAGTTGTGTAGTTTGAACTATCTAAGATAGGTAAAACAAATTATGAATCGTTTGTTCTAACAGCCTAGAAGATATTGGCGACTTAAAAAAAGAGATTGTGAATTTAATTAATTGCACCAATTAAATCCAAATGAATCCTCATTTTTATAAAATCGGTTTGTCCGTCTAATCCGCCATTCCATATTCAGCCGTCGTCTATCAAAGAATTTCCGCGTTCATAATCCAAAGTATGGAAGCCGGATGCGGCCATTTCGCGTTTTCGCATCTATAATAGTAACGCGAAAACGCAAAAACCCCGACGCCAAAACGCGCAAATGTTTTCGTGTCCTAATTCGTATCGCGTTTTCGCGTCTTCGCATCGCGTTTTCGCGTCGGGTTTTCGTGTTTTCGCGTTTTCGCATTTTCGCGAGATGGCCACATCCGGCTTCCATACCTAATTCATACAACAGCGTTAGCACCAAATTGAAAAAAAATCGTAGTATACATATAGGCTAGTTTGCTGCAAGAGAGAAGCGGTCAACAGTTTTCAACGATGCCGGCAAGACATCATGAAGTAAAGATCCATTTCCGCAGCAGGTGTCATGACATGCGAGCGACATCTACGCGTTGAGCCGCATTTCCACAGCAGCCGACTCGACGACCTGCTATAGGACCACGCGTTGAAATAGCTCTGGTTCCAATTTTGTCGAGCGTAAATATGTGATTCTGATGTCGCCTCGACACGACGCGTGCTGCGAGTATTGCACCATTGAAAAACATGAGGGCTATTTTTCAGATGTGGTTGTCGTTGTCAAATCGCGCGCTGTGGAAATGGGCCTTTACAAAGACATCAAATCAGCATTCTTATCCTATATGATTTTCGTTGTAAAGTCGTTATCTAGAGAATGTATACGTTCTCCAAAATAGATAAATATCAGTTTCAATCCAAATTGATTGTATCGGAATTTGCTATAAGAGGGTGTGGACGTTCCATTAATAATAAGGATATGGATCATTTGATGAGAGTCATCATTCCCTAGATAAAAGTATCATGTTCGACCTTCAGCGGTGTAAATATACTGGCGTACGTGCGAAGAAGCCGCATGGTCCCAAGCGTTACTAGTATTCCTGTGATGTCCTGTATCACAGCCACTCCTTTATTGTAGATGTTTGGTAGAAATAAAACACTCGGAAAATCTTGCATAAACTGTCATCAATGTATACTTTAGGTAATTAAAGACGTGGCAACGGGGACATTGTGTTGCCCGCTGTTTCAATATCCACTCGCCTCTTGCATGAAATGAGACCATGTTTATTCGCATAGTTATTGCTTGGTTGCTCATATTATTTTTAGCTCACAGTCCCATACAAAAATACAGTTCGAGAATAGAGGCTGGAGTTCTATTTGGAAGACAGTTGCCGACTGAAATCCGAATATAAGTCCATTAAAGTTTGGAGGCCTCATCCTCAACCTATACCGGGTGAGTCAGACATGTCAGTGGTGACAGCTGATTGCTCAAGAGTCACATCGATCAACATTACATTTTAATGATTATCTTCGTGAGGATTACTACTGGCATGGAAAGACATTTATACTACTTCACCAATAAGCAATAATGCAACTGTCACGTTGTCTTACATAAGTAGGCCTGCACATCCTCCTCTCCAATATGACAGTTCATTGCCCTGGCTCCAATGAGTTGACGAGGGCTATCATTCATGAGATGCTTTTTGTTTACAGACTTGCTCGATTTTCTCATGAAAAATATTTATGTGAAATCTGGAAATACAATATATCAACAGCATATAGGTATTCCAATGGGTACTAAATGTGCAACTCTTTTGGCTGAACTATATCTGTTCTTTTATGAATACGACTATATGCAGGCGCTTTCAAAAACAGATTATTTCAAAGTCCGTTCTTTCTCATTCACCAAAGGCTATATATACGATCTACTTGCTGTGGATAATCGCCATATTTATGAGACATTGAAGGATATTTATCCACCTTCACTGGATTTGAAGGAAACTACAGATGGCCCTAGTGGCACATCTTATTTAGACCTATATCTCTATAAAAATGAAGCGGGCCTACTCTCTCATTGACTTTACGACAAAAGAGATGATTACAATTTCGACATCGTAAAGTATCCCTATCTGGACAGTAATATACCAGAGGACCCTGCATATGGCGTATACATATCTCACCTTTATGATTTGCTAGATTCTGTGTTAAAAGTGACGATTTTAATCAACGTCACAAAACGTTACTGCAGAAGCTTGTAAAACAGGGTTATATCACCAAGCGCCTCCACTCGAATTTTCTCAAATTTGGCGATACATATCGCATGCTGATAGCAAAATACGAGCGTAGCGTGCAAGATCTGTGGCGGTACGTTTCGTAACGTGTCTAATTCCGCTTAACCCGAGGCTAGAGGCCGTATGAGCCTATGTATTTCAAGATCCTCATAGTGTTCGTATGAACAGTCACAATCAAAGCGTGACTGAGATACATCATACTCTAGATAACTTTACAACGTATATCATATGCATTAAGAATACTGATCAGCGATACTGATGTGATATGTTTGTCTTGCTGGCATCATTGAAAACTGTTCACCGCTTCTGTCTTGCAGGAAATTAGCCTATTTTTATGTATACTATGATTTGTCGTTTTAAGTTGATGCTAATGTTACTAAATGAATTAGGTCTTTGGATTATGGACCCGGAAATTCTTTAATGGACGAGGGCTTAATATTGAATGACAGACTAGACGCTTGTATTTCAACAGTCATTTTTCGGGATATCCATTGTCCGGTTAGACTATGGAATCAATTACAACACATATAAGGGAAGTGGGAAGAGGTGCCGACATACTGACAGAGCCACATGACTTCACAGTATAGCCTTTCGGCTAACCTATTCTAAAGCACATACCAAGAATCTAACGATTCGTGATATGTGTTGTATCTCAGGTACGCTTTTATTGTACCTGTTCATGTGGCAACTTGGATGATATGACCACACGGCCCCTAGCACCGGCATAAGCAGTATTAGATACAAATCTAGAGAGCTATGATGGAATGCTCTGACAACTCGTATATTGGTAATTGGTGAGCTGTTTCGCTGTGACAACTCGTACACTGGGAATTGGTGAGCTGTATCGTCGTCAGATGAAAATGACGGCATTTAACACAAAAGACAAGTCTGTAAGGCCCGATGTCGATCCAGCATCAACTTTCCACAAATGCCAACATATATCAAAGACCAAAAGGTCTGTACAGGGGGCGGGCCTTGGAGACGAAACGTCCACCAGCAGAATCTCGCCATATACAGGTAAAAATTACAACACATATAAGGGAAGTGGGAAGAGGTGCCGACATACTGACAGTCACATGACTTCACAGTATAGCCTTTCGGTTAACCTATTCTAAAGCACATACCAAGAATCTAACGATTCGTGATATGTGTTGTATCTCAGGTACGCTTTTATTGTACCTGTTTATGTGGCAACTTGGATGATATGACCACACGGCCCCTAGCATCGGCATAAGCGGTATTAGATACAAATCTAGAGAGCTATGATGGAAATGCTCTGACAACTCGTATATTGGTAATTGGTGAGCTGTTTCGCTGTGACAACTCGTACACTGGGAATTGGCGAGCTGTATCGTCGTCAGATGAAAATGACGGCATTTGACACAAAATACTAGTCTGTAAGGCCCGATGTCGACCCAGCATCAACTTCTCACAAATGCCAACATATATCAAAGACCAAAAGGTCTGTACAGGGGGCGACATCGGGGATGAAACGTCCACCAGCAGAATATCGTCATATACAGGTAAAAATTACAACACATATAAGGGAAGTGGGAAGAGGTGCCGACATACTGACAGAGCCACATGACTTCACAGTATAGCCTTTCGGTTAACCTATTCTAAAGCACATACCAATAATCTAGACATTAACATTTACTCGGGTTTTGCATTGAATTATATTTCTAAGCCACTGGTTATGTCTGTGTTTTATCTGATAATATACTGTGCTCTTTATTTTAACTCCGAATACTGTATTGAATTCCCCTAGTCCCTGGTGCAGTTTTTGTCTTATCTGATGATAATATGGAATGGGCATTTAACTTGTCATATGACCTATCAAGATGACTTAGCTACGATTCTGGGCTCCTGATAACCAACCAAATTGTATCGAACGTAGGCATCAGATTCTACATTCAGTATTCAATCCTCGTCCACAAACATTCACTCGTCAATACTCGACCGTTAACACTAATTCCAAAACAAGCACGAAATGGATAAAAAAGACAAGAATTAGCTTTCTTGCAAAAGAGACCAGGTCAACCGTTTTTAATGATGGCAGCAACATACCATGATATTATCTTCGCTTATTACCGACCAGTAGTTAGCAAATGAATTTCCACGTCATTTTCTTCAGTAAAATGTACCTGTCACACACAGCCAGAAAAAAAGGTGATAACTATCACACCGAAAAGGTGATGAGTTACAGTCATCACCCTTTTTTATGATCACCTTTAAAAATGATGCCCTTCACCTCTGAGGAGTGATGACCAATGATTGGAAATTTAGGTCATCACCTTTTAAGGGTGATGAGGCAACATTATCACCCTTAAAAGGTGATGGCCGTCACAATTCAAAGTTGATGGCTCCAACTCGTCACCTTTTAAAGGTGATAGCCAGATCTAATCACCATTAAAAGGTGATGGGCCATCACATTTTTTCTGGCTGTGCGATTAGGTTGTGACAGTTCATTTGAACAGTATGAAGATTTAAAACACATGCCGTTCAAAACGAACATGGCGTTCCGGGTTAACTGGAATTATAAATTACGAAACATAGCGCCAAAGATCTTGTATACTACGATCGTGGTTTTCTGTTAGTGTGCGAAATTTATCCCAGAAATTGAGACACTTCCACAGAATGCGGGAGTTTGGTAACCTTGTTTGACTAATTTCTGCAATAATGTTCTGTGAGTTTTATTTCTCATGCAAACAGACCACTCACAAAGATAACAGATACATTTGTTGTACAAATTCCTATTTCCGCACTCGCTCTACCGATAAATAAAATTTATCATCATATTGGGTCTATTCACGCGGTATTCATGGTGCCCCAACTGATGATAGTCGCATCACATTTCGGAGCTATCGTTGATTTTATTCCCACCGGAGCGCTTCAAATGAAGTGTAGCGTGGTCAGTGGTCAAGTGTCCAGTCACGACTGATCGTTATGGTCGAGTGAGTCTGATCCGTTATGAGTGAGAACCCGAGCAGAATACAATTACCTAGTTGATATTGTGATAATAATAATAAACCCAAGTTTGTTCATTCATATACAAGTGGTGTTCTGTGATTTTTTATGTACTGAAATGGCAGTGCAGTGGTCCCCAGATGTGGATTGTCCAATAGTTTGTTGAAGACATTTGGTTTGTTGGTGACCAGTGGTTGGTTGTTGATCAAGGTTTGTTTGATGACCAATGGTTGGTTGATGACCAGGGTTTGGTTGATGACCAATGGACGGTTGATATTACAAGCGTCTGGTCCGTCATTCATAATTCAGCCGTCGTCGATGACCAAGGTTTGGTTGGTTACCAACGGTTGGTTGATGACCAAGGTTTGGTTGTTGTCCATGGTTTGGTTGGTGGGCAATGGTTGGTTGATGACCAAGGTTTGGTTGGTGACCAATGGTTGGTTGTTAACCAAGGTTTAGTTGGTGACCAGTGGTTGGTTGGTGACCAAGGTTTGGTTGGTTGCTAACCAAGTTTTGGTTGATGACCAATGTTTGGTTGATGACCAAGGTTTGGTTGTGCCCAATGATTGGTTGATGACCAAGGTTTGGATGGTTGATGACCAAGGTTTGGTTGGTGACCAGTGGTTGGTTGATGACCAAGGTTTAGTCGGTGACCAATGGTTGGTTAATGACCAAGGTTTGGTTGTTGTCCAAGGTTTGGTTGGTGACCAATGCTTGGCTGTTAACTAAGGTTTGGTTGGTAGTCAATGCTTGGTTGGTTGGTGACCATTGGTTAGCTGATGACCAAGTTTTGGTTACTCTTGCGGGCTGTACCTCAATTAGTACAGTGTAGTCAGGCTTCTTTCCAATGTGTCAGATTTTACCTCAATTAGTTCAATATCGCCTTGTCCAACCTTTTTTCAGGGTACATAACCAGTCATTGGATGTAGAAGTCCAGTCCAATTGTACCTAATACTATTCGCCCCTGACCAACAGATGTGTGTGCGGCAGTTTTGGAAATTTACCTCTAATGCTTGTGTTGGTACAGTGCTGGTTGGTAGGTATATAACAGTGATGTACTGACGTCGAGTCCCAGGCAGGACTGAGAATGTTCCTTTCCATTCGCTATATATACCCTCGGGTGGGATTCTAGATATATATATATCCATAAATTTAACCACTGTTATTAGAACCATTCAAACTCCTCCATCTGCTTTTGTTATCCAATCATCTGCGTTCAATGCTAAAACATATGCGCCTCCTGGCGGACATACTCGTAGTCAAGCAACTGGCGAGAGGCTCTTCGTGAGTTTGAAAAACCATTTTGTCTACTTCAAACATCGTAGTGACACACTAGGATTGCCGATAGGTCCTTAGTTACTTCTATTTTCATGACCGACACAAGTAGGTAGACAGAAATCTTTAGTTTTGTGCCCTCAGACCTCATCTCGTCGTCGTCGTTGTTGTTGTTCTTGTAACTTCGTCAGTCACAACTTGATATCAAACTCGCTACAGAAGTTTCTCATTTTTTAGGAGAGATTAACCAATCGATGGCAAAATAGGGTCGCATAGTGCATCACCTGAAGAGCTACGTTCTGTATCAAAACGGCCCCGCTACCAAACTTTCTGCGCTATCCCCGGAACGACAAAAAATGGAGAGCTGAAACTCCTTGACTTTATAGTTTATCATATTGGGGTCATTTTGAGCCTTTTGCACAACCCCACCCCCCAAACCCCAGCAGAGGATCATGGGTAAATTCAATATGGCGGCCACATGGGGTACCTGAGTGTGTTTTTGTTAATATTTACTAACTTATCATGCCGTTTTTGCGAAGAAATTGCATAAATAAAAAATTCGAAAAGTCCGACCAAACAAATGCCGATTTTGAAAATGATGTCACTGTGACGTCATCAAAGCGGCCATCTTAAATTTTTTCACATTTTCTGGTAGAGAATAAGGCGGGCCATTTCGCCCCTCCCACCACACTCAGGTCAGGACAGGTCCAAAAAAGCCCAGGCCAGATAAGGTTAAGCCGGTGCTATGGGCCGTGTGGTTACTTTATTGTCTGCGCATGAACACCTCCAATAAATTACAAGCGTCTAGTCCGTCATTCATAATTCAGCCGTCGTCCATTAGAGAATATCCGCGTCCATAATCCAAAGACCTATTCCATATTCCATATAACAGTATTAGCACCAAATTCAAAAAGACATTCATAGTATACATAAACATAGGCTTGTTTCCTGCAAGGGAGAAGCGGTCAACAGTTTTCAATGACGCCAGCAAGACATCATGATGTTCCAAAAATATCAAATCCGTATCGCTGATCAGTATTCTTAATCCATAATATTCGCTGTAAAGTCGTCATCTAAAGAATGATGTATCTCAGTCACGCTTTGATTGCGCCTGTTCATATGAGTACCATGAGGATCTTGAAGTACATGGGTTCATACGGCCTCTAACCTCGGGTTAAACGGAATTAGACACAAGTTACGAAACGTACCGCCATAGATATTGCACGCTACGCTCGTATTTTGTTATCAGCATGCGATATGTATCGACAAATTTGAGAAACTTTGAGTGGAGGCGCTTGGTGTTGTAGCCCTGTTTTATAAGTTTCTGCAACAATGTTTTGTGACGTTGATTAAAATCGTCACATTTAACACAGGATCTAGCAAATGCTACTAGGCGTGATATGTATACGCCATATGCAGGTCCCACTGCAAAGCCCGCCTGAGATACCAAGGCTACGTCCGAGAAGGCTTCGTATTCTAGAATCGGAATATAAGGTGCCAAGAGAAGCTTTCCTTGGAGTCCTATATATTGTTGTTGTTTAGTCGCCAGACGTCAACTTTTCCCACCTCTTACTTGTCTCTCCAATTTATACAGATAATATTGCATAATATCCAAATGAACACTCACAATCGAAGCGTGATTTCGATATATATAATATTATATTCCACAAACGTATTGGAATATCAGTTTAATACAAGAATATGTGTTACGCACGAAACATGTTGACAGTTTCTCTCTTGCGCGAAACACGCTTCGGGTTACTTATCTTCCTATTGTATGTTTGTTGGAACTTCCTACGTGATGATAAAGGTTTCATGCAGTATAAAAAAAGGGATTTCGATTACTGACAGGAGAGAATATTTATGGACGATGACTGTCTCGCGAATGTTGGATCCGTATCATCGAAAGCATTTTGTTATATCCGTCCACATCCTCGGGGATATTTATTAATTGATTAAATGCTAAGATAAAATTATTTTATTTATTCTCTACAAATCACAGGCTATATGGTTTGCAATGATCCGACATTCAGCAGTCAGTTGTCGTCCAGCTAACCCTAACCCAGAACCACTTGGTGGACATACTTAAATACTTGTTCATGTTTCCAGAAACGTTCTGCGATCGATGGAGGATTTTTATTATAATTGAACATACATCATTGTTTACCCTATAGCAAATGCTGCTCTTTTGAACATTTCGCAAGGCTACCATGTTTTTTAGGCTTTATTCTATCTTATAAATGAGAAATCAAAACGTATTTTAAAAAAAATAGCTTGCTAAACTTCAACGTATAATTCAGTCAGAAAATCGAATTCCCCCAGAGCAGTTTTTCGTTTGATTTCACGCAAATTCTCGATCAGTTATGAGGTTCTACATTCTGTATATTTTGTCCAGCAGGCGTCCAGTTGAAAGTTATGCTTATATGATCTTTCTAATAATTTCGATCACGTTCGAGAAAAAATTATTACTCCTAATTTGTGAAAGACCCAGCCAAAAAATACTGGCTTGGATGAGAAATGAGCTCACAACTCAGGGATACCCAGTGATCGAATCCATTTACCACTGAACTACCTGACTGATTGACATGAAAACTAGTGAATTTTGGATAAATTCGAAGATACAGTGTATCGACAAGTAATTTGAGTCGCATTCAGCCAAAAATACAAGCTAATTCAATTCTCTCCCGAGCCAATATTTTCAGACTGGGTCTGTAGGGTTAATTCAAATTCATCCCTGAAAACGACTAAATTATTAGTCAAAACATTGTTTCTTCGAATTTCTCCAAATTTCACTAGTTACCATGTCAGTGAGTCATGCATGTGTGAAATTCATTGAATAAGCGAGCTATTCCCGACTGAACTAAGTTGCTCAGTTGTTAGAGTAGTGGGATGATTTCCAATAAAAAGTCGTGGCCAGTATTTTCTACCTGGCTCTTTCAAAATATAGTAATAATTCAAAGATCGTCCTGCTATTCAAATGAAGGCCCACAACCAAAACGTATTTGATATACATTATACTTAAAAAACAAATGGGAAATGCGATTGGATACACAAGCAGGCGCAAGAGACAAGGATGATAAGGACACCAATATGTTTTCCCGGAATCACTGAATACGTTAACCGCTTCTCTGTAGCAAGAAACTAGCTTGGTTTATTTATATCTTCTAATGGAGTCATATGTAGACAGTATTTTGATTAATGACGTGAAAATCATTGAACGAACGAACGAGCATCAGCCGTATGTCTACATATGCTGTTTTGACAAATAATTGGTGCCAACAAAAATTAAACTGGCAATTTCATTCACAGAAGCATGCCTTAAGGAGATAAATCGTTGCGTCCTTAAGGATATGCTACTAATTTATTGAATGCGTCATGGGAAAAGATTTCAATCCATCTCCAGACGGAGTCCGTTGTGTAAAAGACCCACAAGGTGGAGATTTCTTGAAATCATTCGTTTATGCCCCGAGACACTTTCTGCTATCGATCGAGGAATTTCTACACTACAAAAACATCATTATTTGCCCTTGAGATAGGGATGCTCTTTCGTTAAATCTTGTAAAACTCCCATGATGTTTTATTGATCTTTCATTCTATCAGAATACAAGTAAAAAAGACGTATAAGGCTGAGCTGTTGTATCGCTGTGTCGTTCTTTCTATAAACAGAACAGAGTTTTTCTCATAAAAAATGTCACATTTCCATTACATTTCTTGAGTTTGTAAGCCTACTTGTCTATTTGATGATATTTGATTACAATCCCACATATAAATTATCAATTAGTATAGATGTCGAAGACAGATACTATCTGATAGACCAGATCATTGAGAACTGCTGACCCATTTATCGCTTGCACCAGCGATTATCTTATACTGGCATGTATATGTTATTAAAGGCTAATTCATATTCATTTATTCAGTGGTTACATCAGATTGAGTTGGATATGATTTGATCTGTTTTCCCACCGTGGACGATCGCGATACCAAAATGTATTTTGTTACCATTGCAATTGCAAGCGGATCGACGCCGCCCAACCTTCATATACAGCTTGAGTCTCCACGTGTGTGGTCTCATGGGAATGAGAAGATTGGGGACCCAGCTGGTTTATGAGCGTACCGTGAACAGGAATTCAAATATTGATCGCTGTCCTTTGTCGGTTGAAATGCACACAATTGGCCTTTCCGCAGGATGTGGGTGACTTCAAAACTGCCTCTGTCTCGCCGTGTCTATTTCAATTTCGAATTCGGATCTCGCGTGCTCTCACGATCTTATGCGAGACTTTCGTAAAACTTTTCATCATCAGCGAACTCCGTTCATGATAGTGGAAATGATTCTCCGTCATATGATGTTAGGAAAATGTTGAACATTACCATGGCTTCCTCACCAACATCGGTCTATGTGTTGGATCTCACAAGGAGTCTTTTGTGTTAAATGTCGTCATTTTCATCAGACGACGATACAGCTCATCAATCCCCAGTGTATGAGTTGTCACAGCGAAACAACTCACCAGTTACCAATATACGAGTTGTCAGAGCATTTCCATCATAGCTCTCTATATTTGTATCTAATACCGCTTATGCCGTGCTAGAGGCCGTGTGGTCATATCATCCAAGTTGCCACATGAACAGATACAATAAAAGCGTACCTGAGATACAACACATATCACGAATCGTTAGATTCTTGGTATGTGCTTTAGAATAGGTTAACCGGAAGACTATATTGTGAGGTCATGTGGCTCTGTCAGTATGTCGGCACCTCTTCCCACTTCCCTTATATGTGTTGTAAGTTGGTGTCTTCCAATTTAAGTGGATATATTATAACTTCGTTGTTATGAGGAACCAGTTACAATAACCTATTCTTTATCAATGATATTCTTAATGATCACAATAAAACGCACAGTGACACTTAATTATTGAAAGGATACTTTTGACGGACATGGAACAGCACAAATGAATGGTAATGTAAATAAAATTGATGTTTTCGTAAGGTGTAGATGAACATCTTTTTCGCTGATCATTGGTTGGTAGAACAAAGCTTAATGAAGAGGTGATCCTAGAGGATGAATTGAGAATTGACGACTATTAACCACTGTCTACGTTGACAGTGCATGTGTGTCAAGCTGACACCCAGTACCCAGTTCCCAATTCAAAACTAGATGAAAGTAGAAGATCAGTTGCTATAAGCTTCCTAACATATACAACCAGATATTAACATCAATGCACATTGGAGTTTGTTACCTTACACAGAATCAGCTAGCCGTTTGTGCCACCGCTTATAAATGATGTGTAGGCTGATGTTCTTGCATACCCACTACCCAAAGCTTCTGCTTAAGCCGAATCGGATACCTGAATGGAAGTACAGGAATGCTCTGCGATAGTTCTGCCCTGAATGGAAGTACAGGAATGCTCTGCGATAGTTCTGCCCTGAATGGAAGTACAGGAATGCTCTGCGATAGTTCTGCCCTGAATGGAAGTACAGGAATGCTCTGCGATAGTTCTGCCCTGAATGGAAGTACAGGACTGCTCTGCGATAGTTCTGCTTCGAAATCACTAAATGCGATATGGTAACCATATTCAATATGCTGAGACAACAATGTAGTCTCGATGCCCTCGAATTTCTTAGAGAAGTTCTACATCAACAATAAAATTGAGGATCAGTGATGGTCACGGGGCCAGGTCATGAGACATCTTCCGCTCCTGTATTGGATATGATAGCATATATTTACATTATAACTTTTAAGCTATTTATTTATTAATTTACTTATTCCAGTGTTCGTTTCTTTATTCGGTTTATAGCCTATTTGGTATACCGAAAATGTTAAATTTTCAACGATTTTGACACAGTATGACCTCACAGCATCTGTACGCTTTCAAGTCACTAATCTTCAGTTTTCATTTTGTTTATCATTCCCTGTTACAGCAATAACTGCGGTCGTGCGAGTCCTTTTATATGCCTAGATATAGCTGATATCTATCCCACAGTATACCTGTGTAATGTATGGATCACACGACACAACTGCGCTCGTTCCGTTCGCTGGCTCACTTTCTGACGACTGATTCACGCGATAGAGAAAATTACGTCACTGAAGTGATGTAACGACGAGCAGAAATTGATCTCGAACACCTACTGCAGGCAAAGGGTCATGGCCAAGGTTCTGTAAAATGAGAGAACATACGTACGCAGAACGTATCATACAAGTATTGATCATCACCATACTATCACATGTTAATATAGCTCTGCTGACTTTCGCCGAAATATGGTAAAATATGACAGAACCCCGTATTCAATCATATTAATTTGTATTAACCATCACGAAATTAATTTGAAGGTGGCCATCCGCCAAATGTAGTCTGTGCTCGTGTTGTAATGACGCATTACGGACAGGTGCGTGAATGGTTCGATTACATAAGCCTTCACCTAAACGGCAGCACCAATAAGCTATGTTGTACCCTAGCTGATTAATCTGTACAACGGACATCAGGGCAGCGAAATTACATAAATGAAAAAAATGTCCGCGTTCTATTTCCAGGTTACAGCCATGAAAACCTAAAACCGCCGCCTATCTCTCTCGTCTTTTCGATTAGATGTCTGCAATTGTATTGTCACACAGCTACTCAGATTTTATCAAACTGCTCTGACCACCAGTCTCTGAATATGGGAGAGAGAAGAGAAAAGATTCAAATTATATAGATCATTTCAAATCTAACAATAAGTGTTTCTCGTTTTCAGCACTTCGAATCACAGGAAGAGTAGTTCAGCTCCATGATTATAAAGAGAAACTAATTTCCGGCTAGTGAGGGCTTTAGTGGCTAATCTGATCCTTCACAGGTAGGAAAAGCTAAACTGTCTATTTTCATGTTGAATAATAAATCTGTTTGAAGTACAGATAATACTAATCCCTCAGTTAATACGCTGCCGTTATCTTCCTCGTCCAGATATGGACATCAGAATACGTTCAATAATGTCCTCTCAGAATTCTACTATATTCTGTAAAGATACTTGCGAATATGGAATGCCGAATATCCGATAATGCAGATAATAGTGGTTATCAAGGTTATCAAGTCGATTTCTACGGATAACCCGGGGATTATCAGGGAATAATTAAATTCTACCCGTATTGTTCGTAAATCCTGCGATTTGATTGGCTGATTAGTGCTAAATTTTTCGGTTCATACTTCAATGAATCTAAAAATACGATATGCCACGCCCACAACTGCACTACTTTTTCGTTGCTATAAAAGGCACTGGATCACTGGTCGTAGTGTAAATCGATTCAGATTTTAGTGCATAAATAATATTGCTCAAATTATGCCAACAGAAAACTCTAAAACCAACTGGAAAGACTGAATTTAAATATTTATTTGTATTGACAAAATTGTTTGTAAAATTACAAGAATTTCGAAGAGAAAAGAGCCGATATAATGTTTGTCGGTCCTGGAAATCACAGATCAGCAATGAATAAGTCGACAGTGAACGAGATTTTGACATTAGGTTTTCGCTTACCCACTTTCACCACAAATCCTTATAAAACAATTATTACACCGGGTGAAGTCCTGAAACCCACATCCTACCTGAGCTCTGGGGCTCTTGAGATACAGAGTTTGGTAATCCATTCATTCGTTACCGTTCCCGAGGAGTGGAATTTCATCCGCCGGCATTTTTCCTGTTCAGTGTTGTGGTGCGGGGGGGGGGGGAAGTTTTGCACCGATGGAAACGGGAATATGTCGTCCTCTCTCACGAAGCCAAACACAAAAATTTAACAAATTATACCGTCTTGACTGCCACGATAAGCGGATGCATGTAACAAGTACGGTACCGTACCGTACGGCAGATGTCCGATAAAATCCCTCCGGTCAAGGGAGTGTTACAGAATGTTGATTGCACAAAACCTGTCGGGTGGCCTACGAGGGCAACATCATCGTTCGATCTCTGTTCACAAAAGCTGGAATCAGTTCACCAGAACTGATACACTTCGAAGTCTGTGAAAGAATATCAATTTTCGCGTTTTCTGTCTCTGATATCACACAAAATTATGCGTCCGCTCGATTCGAACACAACACAACACACACACAGCACATGCACTCCATCGATTCCAGTCCACGTGTGACGGGTACAGGCGATGAAGGATGAAGAGTTTCGTCACAATATTGATAGCGGACACCGACAGGGAGGAAGTTCCGTCATAAACTGCGACAGGGAATGTTCCTCAGCTCAGAACAACACATTGATCAGTGAAATCGTCCTCCGTATGCCTACCCGGGGCGCGGTAAAACAGCAAGAAAATGCATCGCCCAGTCTGATCATCGTCTCTGAATGAAATATTCCCGGCAAGGCCAACTCAACTCGAACAATTTTTCCTCTTCTGCATGGTTTCATATCTCATTCTTCCTTCGCAGAATTTCTTGTGTGTTTCATTTTTCCTGACCTAAATGATTAGGCCTATCCCTGACTGAGAAGTTTCCCTCCATACACAATGTGCAACAAACTGTCAAACTGAAAACTGTTTGAACCACGCTAGGCCTACCGACTGACGTGCGCGTGCACTGAGACGTTGCTAGGAGTTACGAAATTTGTTGACTGTATTTATGCGCGTAGGGGTTTTCCCCTTACAAGAATTAAACCGAAGAATTCGTTCGTTTCACGTTCAATTTCTTCTCTTATTGAATTACTTTTGCTCGATTAATTTAATTATAAGGATTGACTGTGATTTTTTTTACGTTCATTGGGGTATGAACTTAAAAACCGCTGTGCAAACTTTGTATGATCCGCTACGCGGAATCATACAGTTTGCACAGCGGTTTTTAAGTTCATACCCCAATGAACGTAAAAAAAATCACAGTCAATCCTTAAATAATATAATAATAATAAGCTTTATTTAACGAGGGTAAACAAATACATGATCTGACTCAGTCAGCAAAAGCTGATCTTCCCTGAGGCCCTCAGGCAACAACATAAATTCAGAATATACAACATGCACACAAGCACTACCATGACTATATACAGAGAATACACACGCAATTTCCCCCGCTCTGGTTCAGGCCGGAGAGATGTGTTCTCCGGGACGGACCACACCCGCTGGACGTCCGACTTTTTCACCGCACACTCCGGACCGGAGTCGGTGGAGAATGGACGGAGCACAACCGAGCGGAGACAATTGGGTGATGTACATGGCCGGAGAATGGGCTATTAGGTCAAATATTCGTAGACATTGTTTCGCAATTTTCATTTTGGCCGAGCGAGAATCACGGCTGAACTCTCATTATTACGATATTATCGTTCATTTTTCTGTTATTGCATTCGAATACTATTGTATACCAACCCCAGATCATTTCTCAGTCTTCTTTTTATCAATGTTATCGGTTATTTCCATTATATTTCTCATTTCCCTTCTCGTCGTCTGGCGTTCGTTTCTTTCCGGCGAAACCCGAGACAGCTGTTCATCACGTGATCACAACAACAACAACAGTCTGACAATTTCTCCTCGTGGTTTGAATAAACCCACAAGTTCATGATCGTTCCCGTTATTTTTGGGCAACCAAAAGTGATCAGGAACTTGGTGGATTTATCCATCAAACCATGCTCCTCTGGAATTACGAAAGCAGTACAAAACTAAAGGCAAGATTGACGGTGCAATATTTTTTCAGTTGAATGCCTTTGGCATAAATGTAAATTTAGTTTACCTGAGCGACAGTTCCATAAATAATTGGTTTAGTCTTTTGTTGAACAATACAAAAGAACACAGCGTTTTAACAAGCATGTACTCCGTCACCACATGCACAATATTTTATGATTCTTATAACATTAATAAGCCTAGAATTTGAAAAGCGAGGTTAGTCAATGTGGCAATCCTACAAAATAAATATTGTACCGTCGTGCTATGTTCCTCACAAAAAACCACAGTCCAAATTATCTTGCAAATATTTATTTGTTTTTCAGAGAAGGTTCACAAGTAGTCATGGTATTGACAAACATGGTACCGGTACTGGGTTTTAGCTCCATTTTTAATAATGATAATACATGGGAAATGATAAACAAAAATTATTCTTATCCCGCTTGTTTAAAAAAACAAACTATAACTATACAGCCATGATTATGAAGCATCAACGTCCTACTAACATGCTTGAACGGATGATGCACGCTTTAAATTTACTTCAAATTAAATTTAAATCAGACTGAACAATGGCATGGATATGCTCAGAAATTCGAAGATCATCAAACATAGAATTTTAATAACGTATACATGCATACATGTCGTTATGTGATAATGTAGTGATCCAAGAAGTTATCGAACAATTTAAATTACCGGTATGCTACTTAGAATAAGACGAGTAATAGTATGCTACATGTACTTAAACAAAATAATTCATCATAAGAAATTCGTTGAATCAGCATTTCCGGTGCTGATTTGATTGATTGAAAGCATACTGTAGATTTAATTCTTTTCAAGATGGAGCTTGTATCACACAATCTAAGTACTGTAGCACTAGTACACAACAAAGGGGGAAAGTAAAAACAGTTGGAAATTTGCGATTCAAAAGGTAATTGCAATCCTCGATATAGCAATCTATGTTGAAAATATTATTAATCTACACATGTTCAAAGCAACTGGTCATCTCGAGGATGGTCTAGGTAGACACAGCAATACCCCGGTTTGCACATATGTGTACCAGTGATGTTTCAATGAGAGAGGTCCCGATATCCTACCATACCTCGTTTAGGTGTAGCTGTCCTTACAGTTCTCCCATGCTTATACTTAGGAAGCACATCATTTGCCATCCTCATATTAAAATTTCCCAAGTAAGTAAATTACCATAACTTATGTATAAAGTATATTTGACTGCTATTTCTATGGGGAAGCTGTAAGAATTACAACCAAAACCATCCAAGCAGAGTGTGAAATCACTGAAGTGTGAAATGGACTAAATTGTATGATAACGAGACCTGCCAATTTGCGAGCAGGTCAAGCTCAGCATATGTAGTACAAGTTCAAAAAATCTTGGTTATAATCCTTTAATCAAAAGGGTTAGAATTCAGTTTTATTTTATGATTTCACCTTGAATAGGTCAATGTCAATCATCTTCATTAGGGTTATCGTGATAAACAAAAACATTGTGTAAATTTGAGAAAGCCGGCAGCTCTAATCCTCAAACATGTCAAAGACACATAGTGCTAAAGCATTTGACCATGGAAAATGAGTCAAGATTAATTATCTTTGATATAGATCTGGTTCACCACCAAGCTGCAGTATGTGTTATGAATTTGAGTAGCCGGACTTTACTCCTTCAAAGATATTGTGCTAACATTAAATCTACATTCACTGTAAATTAGACTTTGAAAAAAGGGTCACCAACACATGAGGTAACCAACACATGTTAAGATTCATCATCAGTTTGGTAATGAAAGAAAATGTACTAGCACACACATCACAAACTACACGCTTCAAACTAAAATGTTGAAACTTACTCGTAAAGTGTTGAAATAACCCTTTAAGTGTGTCCACAGGGACTGCTCTTTAAGTGTTGTCCCCGTGGACACACTTAAAGAGTTATTTCAACACTTTGCGAGTAAGTTTCAACACTTTAGTTTTAAGCGTGTAGGAGAAAAAGACATGTTTGATCTTGTTACAGTGCACAGTATGTGTGTTAGTGATAAAATAAAATAATGTATGAAAGTGGGAAAAATAAATTTGAGGAAAATCAGAAAAAATGCTATTTTTCAGGTAGATCCCCATGACAGCCATTTATAGTTCACCCATGACCATGCATGATGTAATGTTCCATCGTCATTACAGGGATAAAGAAAATGTCAAAGTTCAATTGAGCTTGCTGGAGTCATTCTAAGTGTAAAATCCCTGATAAGAGAAACTGAATACGGCCTTCCTTCCATTACATTCTCAATCTTTACCAGTATAAAGTCAGTTTCAGATTTCTCAAGGTAAAATGTTAGGCTTGACCAGATCCCAGTTTTTACCATAACCTACATACATGCATATACACTTGTCCCTCATTATAAGTCATATGTGACCTTTTCCTTTTTATTTCTATTTGTACTGCAATTTAAAAAGTGAGTGAGTGAATAGAATTTAATGTTGCTTTCAACAATATTTCAGCCATATCATGACGAACCAACTAAGTATCACCTAGCCCAGTTGTGTTCCTGCTACTTCAATTCAAAGAAGAACTCTTTGAAGCAGCATGGAACCAGACACCCTCCATCCACCCTATAAAACACTGAGGGCAGCGCACAAGACACAGACAGGACGCTTACATGGTGCAATAAAGACAAGTGATATTACAGTGCTAGACATCACATTATTAAGTTCCTGTTGCTTCTCGGCAAAATGCCTTGAAGCAACAGGAACCTTAACCCACCCAACCACCCGCTGCAAAAAAGTTCATTTGAACCCAATATATGTCCTTAAACATCCACAGTAGACATCATGGCTAAACCCCTGAAAAGGAGAGAATAACCCAGGAGATAAATATGGTTATGAGCAATGAAGGGAAGCTAAGGAAAGTCATCAGGTTAGCTGATATATGATGAAATATTATTGGGATCATTCCACAGGCATGTGCTGTAATATTTTCTTACCATTCATTAGAAAATGAGTAACCTTAATGGTAACCTATAGAGGGTATTCTAAAAATGAAATTGGAAAACCTCCAGAAGAATGGGGCCTACCGTTCATTACAGCACACGCTAGATTTCTATATAAAAAACAATGTTTCAGGATATAGGATGATCAATTGTTTCAGCAAAATCTCTATGACAAGTTGCATTCACAAGGAAATTTGAAGTGGTTCTTTTTGATGATCAAGGGGCATAACTCAGAAAAAGTCAGATCAGGTCAAGAAGGACATCTTCACATGTTGACAATATTGTGACTGTCAAATTTCTAAAGAATCTGACAAAAACTTGTGCATTCACAAGAGAAGGCAGCAGATGGAACTGGGTTTTTTTTCACGCAGTTAGTCGAGAAGGTCACATGCACATCTTCACATGGTGATGACAATGTGTGGCGAATTTCAAAGGATTCCAGCAAACCTCTGACGAGTTGCGTATGGAAGTAGTTTTTTTGATGATCAAGAGGCATAACTCAAGAGAAAATGATGAATTGGGTCGAAAAGGTCACATGCTCATCTTGACATGGTGAATAGGGTTGAAAGGTCACATGCTCATCTTGACATGGTAATGTGCGGCAAGTTAGGAAAGAATCGAAAAGATCACATGCACATGTTTACATGGTGAGAGTAATGTCTGCCAATTTGGAAAGAATTCAGCAAAATATTTTTCTCATGGGCGGACGGACAGATGATGCCGTCAAAATTGACGGGCATATACAAATTTATCATGAACCGAAGACATATATGTATGGGAATTTCAAATCAGTTCAAATCATTAGCCGACATACTTTAATTACTGCAATTAATTCGACAATTACTTCCCTGTTAAATAAAACTGTGTCATCGACGTGTTCATGATAATTGAAGAGTGCCAGCTGGAGATTTTAAACAATTCAAAATGAGGTATTTGGTGCAAGAGAATTATGGATTAAGAATACTGATCAGCGATATGGATTTGATATCTTTGGAACATCATGGTGTCTTACCAGCATCATTGAAAACTGTTGACTGCTTCTCTCTTGTAGAAACCTAGCCTATGTTTATTATATACCGGTATACATGTACATGCCTTCAAGTGCCTCCTATATTTCCTATATTTTTTAGTAATTCCTATATTTTCCTTTATTTTACTCAAAACCTCCTATATTTTGACTTTTTCTCATGAAAACTTTCATCAATGCTCTGTAATGAGTCAAACTGACATGAAGTACATTTCAGAAATTTTTTTTCGCATCGCTTCGCTCGGCAAATATGAAAACATTTCAATCTCTATGACCGCATTCAGTGAAAGTAATTTGATTAAAGTGATCGTAAGCCCTCATGTAAAGTTTCCATCAAATGAAAGACCATTGCGAACAGTGTCGGAAAATATTTATTGTAATTTTTTACGATTTTATTACACAGAGTAAACTGCATTTAAAATGGTTTTCTATGGTGGTCTGTTGCAATCATATCTAGATCCAGTGACGTTACACTGCCTTATATTCCAAACTTTGTATGCACTTTCCAGAGCTTGATTCAAGCTTAAAGTGTGTATTCAACACAGACTTCACTGTTCCAATGTGCATGTTTCACCAAAATCGGGGAAATTAAATGCAAGATTCAAATTGACTTGACATTTATGAGTTACCATCTCCCAGATTTTGGTGAAACATTCACATTGGAACAGTGAGTCTATGTTGAAACTCAGTATACACACCTCAAGCTTGAATCAATCATTGGAAAGTGCATACAAAGTTCGAAATATATGTATTTAGGCCGTGTGACGTCACTGGACCTAGATATGATTGCAACAGACCACCATAGAATACCATGCATTATTCGCAGTTTACTCTGTGTAATAAAATCGTAAAAAATTACAATAAATACTTTCCCACACTGTTTGCAATGGTCTTTCATTTGATGGAAACTTTACTTGAGTTTACGATCACTTTAAGCCCGGCGCATACAAGAGCTATCTGCTGAGCTAATGACCTGAATTGCCTGTCAGCTCAGGGGCTTGCTAGCTCTCATGTGGTTTCAGCACACACGGTGAGCAAAATGTTCACTGAATTGATTTCAGTTCCCGCAAAGCGCCTTATTTAAGATCATGTGATCTTTCATGTGACCGGGCTGGCGTAGAAATGGCCATTTTGAACAATCGTGCGTATAAGTTACGTGAAAAAAGATGCGTTTCATTGGCCTGTCGAATAAAACGGCTGAGCTGTTAGCTTGTAAACGTTCGCCGCACACACTGAGGATTTGGCCTCGCGAGGCGAAATATTTTTCTCTCAGCCTCGCTAGGCCAAAAACTCACCAAAAACTTCCCGCACACGAGAGCTAGCCCCTGAGCTGACAGGCAATTGGCTCAGCTGATAGCTCTCATGTGCGCCGGGCTTAAAACACCAGAAAACTACCAAGTTTGGAACATAAATGTAGTACAAACCTGTCTTACACTCCTTTATTTCCTATATTTTCCTATATTTTATTCAGAAAATTCCTATATTTCTCCTATATTTTTGCAAATTTCCTCCTATATTTTCACTGTGAGCCACTTGAAGGCCTGCATGTACTATGACTTTTTTCTTAATTTGGTGGTAATGCAGTTATATAAATTAGGATTTTGGATTATGAATGCGGAAATTCTTTTAATGGAGGACGGCTGAAGGTTGAATGATGAACTAGACGATAAAAGGTGTGAAACAGCAACATGGCCCATGTTACATCACACCGAGGTTTAATAGGCAACAAACCATTGGAAATGCTGTACTATTTTACTCACTGAGTTTTACAGGTGATAATTTCTGTTTGCAAATGTCTCAACTCCGAGACAATAACATTTTCGAAGTTGTTTGGATTTTCAGTTTATTATTTTCCAGTTTTTGCAGTACAGCCAAAGTTAAAGCATTATGCGATGCCCAACCTTGACCCGACGTCACGTGGGCAAGGAAGTCGTCTCATGCCTTTCATGGCTAAAGAGCTTGGGACTGTGGGACTATTGAAGGAGGTCCATTTGGTACCTCATTTTTTTGGCCATGAGAAAGAAGAAAAAGACTTTTTATGACTGACAGATCAGTGGATCAAGAAAATGAACATATGATCAAACATTACCACATGAAAAATGTTGAACAATTTACTATTTAGCATATGAATACAAAATTTTCCATGGGTGAAGCCTAAACAGTGTGGCTCAAAAACAAATGAAAAAACACATGTCCACATCAAATACATTGTACCAGTATGGGTAAAGTCTTTAAGTCATTGCTGGAGCCAAGAGGCTGAATTGTTCATGATAAAGCTGATGACTCTTTGAGTCTGCACATCTGTAGGTGTTAGAGGTACATGAAGTAGCTTGTTTCTTGGCTGTCTTCCAGATCTCTCTATCATTCTTTCAAAGAGTCGGATGACCACTTGGAGGAGTTGATTTTGAAGCCTCTCCTGTAAATGTCAAATACATATGTCAGTATTTAGACATACAGAAGACACATTAAAAGAGACATTGCAAATCCTTGCCCTCAATAGCCTCAAACATCAACCAAAGAATATATTTACTGTTATTATGAATATCATATTAAAACAAATTAACATGCAAACCGTGTAGACTGTCAAAATTAAGAACCCAGGTGAGATATGATGGTAATGAGAAAAGGTAGATGTTGGGATAATGGCAATACCCCCAAGGCAAGTTTTTGGTGGAGAAGGGACAACCACAATTTCAACATTGCCAGGTGGTACTACCTAAGCCTTTAAGGATCAAGCTCATTCAGAATTGGTTTGTGGAGGAAGTAGGAGTACCTGGAGAGAACCACTGCCTGTTGGCAAGTAACTGGCAAACTCTCAAACATGCACTGCCCTAAAATGAGTTAATGGTTACACATTGCATACAGTTTCAAAGAACTATGACAGCGGTTTTAACAAACGGATGGATATTTAACGTGGTTGCAAAAGATAACATGCATATCTATGATTCTGAAACCAAATGTCTCCAGGGGCCCTCTGGTGCATGTGTGAAAGTTTGGCAAATACTGGCCGACAGGTGGTGGTTCTCTCCAGGTACTCTGGCTTCTGCCACCACTAAAGATGGCTGTCACCATATGAGTGAAATAATCTTGTCGAGTAGGACGTTAAACTAATCCCCCGTCCCCCCCATTTTTCCATCCACTGCTAACTAACATCCAATTCAAAATTTCAAAGACTTGAATGCGCGTAGTCATGTTAATAATGTAGGCATAAAGCATGATAAAGCATGTTCTCATCAGTGTGATTTTAACAAATTTTGCAGTGATTGTGTTAATTATTCGATTAGCATGATTAGTGAAATAATTTTTGTACTCATTTTAGGAGCTTTACTTAATATATAACAACAGTAGGTTAGTTTTTCAAGAATCTATTCATTATAATCCATACATTAAAATACTTATGCGCGGTTTTGGCATTTACTAATAGAACGTCAGGTGAACAAGGGAGACAACTCATATGGATTCATTTCGCAGTTTTCAAGAAATAGTCCACCGGTTTCTCGCATGTTTTACAGACTGTATTTACTCAGTAAATGTTATGTACTGTACATCAGGTAGTTTAAGTGGGATTACTGCTGGATAGGCCGGTCCTGTCTTGGATTACTGATGGATAGAGGATTAATGCTGGATAGGACAGTCCCGTGTGGGATTACTGCTGTGCAGATAGGCAGTCCAGTATGGGATTACTGCTGCATACGGCAATCCTGTGTGGGTTACAGCTGGGAAGGCGAGTCCCGTGTGGGATTATTGCTGGATAGGCTAAACCTGTGTGGGATTACAGCGGTATAGGTGGGGTTACTGCTGCATATTGCAGTCCAGTATCCTATTACTTCTGAATAGGTCAGTCCCATGTGAGATTACTGCTGCATAGGCCAGTCCCGTGTGGGATTATTGCTGAATAGGCCAGTGCCATGTGGGATTACTGCTGGATAGGCCAGTCTGATCTGGGATTACTGCTGGATAGGTCAGTCCCATGTGGCATTACTGCTGGATAGGCCAGTGCCATTTGGGATTACTGCTGGATAGGTGAGTCCTGTGTGGGATTACTGCTGGATAGGCCAGTCCCAAATGGGATTACTGCTGGATAGACCAGTCCGGTCTGGGATTACTGCTGTATAGTTGAGTTCCATATGGGATTACTGCTGGATAGGTCAGTCCCGTGTGGCCTCACTGCTGGATAGGCCAGTGCCATTTGGGATTACTGCTGGATAGGTCAGTCCCATGTGGGATTACTGCGGGATAGCTCTGACCTAGGAAAACATGAAACATGTCCACCAAGATTTATAATCATCTCACAAAAGATTCGACAAACTTTCCATGTACAGATATAAATTTTTGCCCAACAAAAACCTTATCAATGGAAACGTACAAAGTCTAAACTGCAATAATTAGGACAAAAATTCATATTTAATGTCATATTTCTTAAATAGCACATGCACATCCTCAAATCACATTGAACTTGGGTAGCAAGTGTCAAACTCATCCAATGAAAGCTGACAGCTTCAGAAACCTTTATCATTGGCAAATTACTTAGACAAAACTCTCAAAATTTGAACAAAAATTAATATTTCATCTCCTAAATACCACAAGTACATCCTCTAATCATAGGAAACATGTGTACCAAGTTTCATAATCATTCAATGACAGCTGACAACAGCAGCAACTGTGATGTACAGATGTACATGTGCACTTCAGCTAAACGCAAAACTCTATAATTTCCATAATTTGGAGATAAATTAATATTTCATCTCAAAATAGCACAGGTAATAGCACAAATTTCGTAATCATCCAATGAGATCTGACATCTGCAGCAAACTTACCATGTACATGTATACATGTAGAGGCCTACATGTACAATTCACCTCAACAGAAAACTCTATCATTTGCCATAATTTGGACAAAAATTAATATTCCATCTCAAAAATAGCACAGGTACATCCTCTAATCATAGAAACATGTGCACCAAGTTTTATAATCATCCAATGACAGCTGACAACTGCAACAAACTTTCTAAGTACAGATGTACATGTGCACTTCAGCTAAACGCAAAACTCTATCATAGGGATTTTCACATTGGAGCACCGCAGGGGTAGTACCCCCAGGTGGAGTACCCACACCCCATATTTTTTTTTTTTTTTTTTTGTATTTTTTCTAAATTCTCTAGATTTTTTTTTGAATTTGCCAAACCAAAAACCTTATCATTTCCAGGCCGGGGACACTGACGACGACATCGTCTTTCCCCCCTCACAATATCTCCCCTTTACTTCGTAAAGCAAGATAAAAATCATGATTTTTATGAATTTCATGATTTTGGGGATCACAGTGACCTTGACATTCGGCCCTGACCTACAATTTGGTATGTGACACATCATGTCCCCCTAATGTATCTACTGACAAAAACATGAGATTGATCTAATCAAAACCCCTCGGCTTTCGCTAAGTGATTGTGACCCATGTGTAGTGTGAACTGGGAAAGAGATAGTTCTATGTGGGATGATCAAGATATACCGGTAGTTGGTTATATTCAGGCATATAGGACAGAAATAGAAAAATTATATATCTGTAAAGGGGCATAACTCTGTAAAATATGGGTTGAGGGGAGCCACTTTCGATAGGCACTTAGCACTCTGTAAAATAAGAACCGAGACAAATAAGCTGTACCGAATTTAACTTGTACATTCAGCTACAGATAACAAAATTGGAGATTATTACATCCAAAAGAGGCTTAACTCCATAAGCCGAGGCGAGTAATCCCTTGTTGGCTTGTAGAATACAACAATATAAATAAGTTTCCAAAATATAGTAGCTATACCAAACACAGTTCTGCAAATATAGTTGGATATATTCAGGCATATAGGACAGAAATAGAAATTAATATATCTGTAAAGGGACAGTATTCTGTAAAATATGGGCCGAGGGAAGCCACTTTCAATAGGCGTCTGACTTAGCACTAGATAAATAAGTGTTGAAAATTTGGTGGTTGATTCTGCGGTCACAGTGACCTTGACTATTGACCTTGACCTAAACTTTGGTACATGACAAACCGTCTCCCCGTAATTTCTCAATGGACACAAAAAATCACAATTTTTAACAATTTCACGATTTTGGGGTCACAGTAACCTTGACTTTTAACCTTGACCTACACTTTGGTATGTGACATATGTCCCCCTATTATCTACTGACACCAAAAAAAATGTTATTTTAATCATTTCCTGATTTTGGGGTCACAGTGACCTTTGACCTTCAACCTTGTCCTAACTTTTGGTATGCGACACTTCATTTCCCCTTATTGAATCCACTCACAAAATTTAGAAATTTTTAATGATTTCCTGAATTTTTCGGTCACACTGACCTTCGACCTCTGACCTCGACCTACATTTTGTATGCAACGCATTGTTCCCCCCTAGGGCATACATTCACCAAAAATTAGAAATGCAGATAGAAAACTGTCAATGATTTCCTGATTTTAGGCAAGTGACCTCTGACCTGAGCCTCGAATTTTGGTATGCGACACATCGTCTCCACCTAGCGTATCCACTCACAAAAAAATTGCAACTATGGATAGAAAATGTTCACAGATATACACCGGACACGACCACTTCAGTGATTTTCGGTTTTTTAGGCCAGTGACCTTTGACCTCTGACCTCGAACTTCATTTTGGTACATGACACATCGTCTCCCTCAGGCCTCTCATTTTGAGGAGAGTGATTAAGGTTAAAGGATACAATCACTCGCCTCAAAATGAGAGCCCTGCTCCCTGTAGGGTATCCACTCACCAAAAATTGGAACTCTAGATAGAAAAATGTCCCAGATATAGACCGGACACGAGGGATGGACAGACGGACAGACAGACAAACAGATGGAAACCGCCATAATACATAACACGTCTGCCTTTTGGCGGGCGTATAAAAAAGCAATCAGAGTTTGCTTTAAGTTTGGAGCACTGTTACATGTAATTGCTTCAGGTATTGCATTTAGTATGTGATGTACATGCACTTCTGGAGATGGAGGGTGGGGCTGATTTTCCTTGGAGTTGGTTCGTCATGATAGGACTAAAATATTGTTTAAAGGGATGTTAAATCCTATTCACTAGCTCACTGTCACCCTTGGAGTGGTCACAATGCCCTGGGATGGGGGAAGGGTGATGGATATGTCACATAAATCTACAATGAGTTGGGGCTCAGTACCTGGAGGGTGGGGACACTCATGGGGGTAATGGATGTGTCCCATGAGGTTAATGGGTGTGCAAAGTTTGGGAGATAGAGGATGGACTCAGTATCATTAAGGGGGTGGGGATGTAAACTTATATATATATATAAGGTGGGGTTAGAAAGGAGTTGTCTTGAATGGGGTCCTTCAAGGGAAAGACAGATTACAAACATTTAAATGTGAAATGCAAAGGCTTTTAGATTCTCGTTGCTCTCCAGTTATTTGGAAATTACGTCACACTGAATGTTTGAATGCTGCAAGTGGGAGGAAAAAAACTATAATTACATGTATATATTGATGTAATACAATCAAGTGTTATCCAAGCTTTTACCTTTCACAGAAATTTCAGCATTTGGAAGGTACGATTCAACCTCTTT